>BGPT01000876.1:190-46461 GCA_003297045.1 Symbiodinium sp. clade C Y103 | reverse complement strand
ATTCGATAAGATGTTTCTGTTCAAGTGTGTTACTCATGTCGGAATCCGTCATGGTGGCATGAGCCCTTCGGGGAATACCTTTCTAGGTACATTGCCGGAACCTTCGACTTGACAGCGGAATTTACACTTTTAGCAATAGTAATTCGTTTAAGTAAAGTGGAACAGTCAGCCTTTTTCTCCTGTCTCACTTGTCGAAGTCGTTGTGTTTAACAACTGGCCGCCGTGCCTGGCATTCACCTTCTTTGGATGCAACAGNCTCCTGTCTCACTTGTCGAAGTCGTTGTGTTTAACAACTGGCCGCCGTGCCTGGCATTCACCTTCTTTGGATGCAACAGCTTGCCGCTGTCCTGGGCAATCACCATTTCGTTACAGCAGTCGATACCTGTCGAACTATGTTGAANCGTGCCTGGCATTCACCTTCTTTGGATGCAACAGCTTGCCGCTGTCCTGGGCAATCACCATTTCGTTACAGCAGTCGATACCTGTCGAACTATGTTGAACCAGCTGCCCGCCGTGTGGGATCTCCATTTTACCGACTGACAGACAGACTGTTGAAACACCTCCTTTTTAACTTTGCTCAAGAGCGACTACTGAGCCAACTGCAATTGCATCATGATCCAGGTCTCAGGACATGCCTTAGGTGTGGTACTTCCTTACTTTTGATGGTACTTTGGTGAGGTCAGTTGTGCACGTAATTCATCTGACAACGTAGGCCGTCTATGGAGCCCAGGCTCAACTACTAAAGTGACAGCAGAGGGCCCTCGAGCCTTATCACGAAAATTGCATCGCTGGACTAGAGTGCATAGTTGTACCAACTAGCCCCCATGGGTCCCCTTTTTTCATGCGTGCTCCCGCGTTCTTCAGGTAGGTCGGGGTCTGCGCGTGCCTAGGTAGGCGTAGGTGTCGCCCGGGTAGGTTGGTTCAGGCGCTTCCGTCCTCCCCCCCCCCTCTGGTCTTTGCCCGTTTCCGTCGGCCTTCGCTTTTCTTTTCCCTTGCCCTTTTAGGGTTTGCCCGCTCCGGGCCAGGTGTGTGGTGTTTGTGTTTTCTCTCTCCTTTCTTTTCTTGCGTTCCCCCTCCTGGGTTCCGGTTAAGTAAATTTTCATCTCATTGTCATTTTCACCTCACCTTCACCTTCCCTCATTTTCACTTTCATCTCATTGTCGGGGCCTTAATTTTCCGCCCTCTCGCGGGAGGGCGTGTGCGTGTGTGTGTAACATCTAAGGTGATGTTCAACTTCTAACTTGTTCTTTAACATGGCCCCGCTGCGGCGGGGCGTGTGTGTGTAACATCTGAATAGATGTAAAACTTCTAACTTTGCAGGGGGGCAGTGAATCTCATTCCATCCGCTGCCCAACGAAGACGGTGGTTTGAGATTGTGATATCGGGACTGATCATCCCGACGTACCTGCAATCTTNCTGCCCAACGAAGACGGTGGTTTGAGATTGTGATATCGGGACTGATCATCCCGACGTACCTGCAATCTTATCAGATTTTGCGACCGATATGGCATGGGGCCAAGCCAAGAACCCCTATCCGAACATTTTCCAGACTTTTCGTTTGCTTCACGGTCACCGCAATCTGATTTCAGGAACCCTTCTTGACACAGTGTCAACGAACTTCGAAACCAGCTTCCATTCCACTTACTGCTATAATTTTGTGTTTTGCATGACCGCACTCTAGTCACCAATTCGATAAGATGTTTCTGTTCAAGTGTGTGTGCGCGTGTTTGTTTCATTGCTTTACAGCGTGTTGATGTGTGTCACTGCATCGCCAAGTGCCGTTGTTGAACGTCATGGACGCCCCTTGTGGTTGTTAGCGCTTCTGTTGGCCACGCCGGCGTGCTGCACGGTGTGGGGCCCCAGAGTTGGATTTGCCATCTATTTTGCACCCGGTATCAGAACCGCCCAAATACAATTTCTTGTTTTCGACCGAGTTTTTGCATACCTACGAAAAACTCGGTCGAAATTCTCGTGACTCCACAATTCCCCTCTAGCCTCCCCGGACCGATACCAAACAATTACCAAGAGCTACTGCGACGCAGGCTCCTAAACGTATAGACATAGCCCTCTAACCCTATAGTGGCTGTTTTCCCGGACCGAGTTGTTGCATATCCATTCCAAACCCCTAAAGCACTTCGAATCTGGCACGAAAGTTTCAGGTCCAACAACGAGTTGCCAGCTCGCTGATCTGATGCGCTCCGATTTGTGAGGCTGCCGGGCACGCTGACATGATTTCCAGGTGACTTTGACGCTTTGGAGCCATGAAATTCAAACATGAATATCATCCTTCAACATCATACCCCAAACATACTTGCAGCACGTACGCTACGCCCACCAGGTACTTCACTATTTACACTTTCATATGGTTTTTTCAGGGTTTCTTTAGGGTATCTTTAGGGTTCATGTGGGGTTTCTTGAGGGTTAATTGACGGGTTTTCCTCAGGTTTTTGTAGGTTTTCTTTTAGGTTTATGTAAGAAGTGTTGACGGCAGAGTTTGCAGGAAAGCCGATTCCCTCCAGAGGGTGATCAATCACGTCCCTCACGAAGCGACATGAGGGGCATCATGTCATAGCATTCCAACATAGCGGAAAGCCACAAAGCACCGTAAATGTGAGCAAAAATGAGGTTCCCGACAACCATCCCAAAAGAGTTGCGGGCACAGCGCAAGTGCAGGCTGCAAACATAGAAGCCTTCCACGTGCTACTCCCTTGAAACCCAATTTGTGCCCGGGATTTTGCCGTAGGCCCTTATGGTCAAGCTCCCTCGTGCAATTCTTCAACCCAAATGAACCTTTTTTGTTTCCAGCGAGCCTCCATGGGTCATGCTAACTCTAGCCATGAATCTACACGTGGAGCATGGAACTGACGGCCACCGATGTCACGCAATGCGATATTGAGGCCAACAGCCGCAGTGACGCTTTCGTGCCGGCTCAAAACTACAGTGTTGTTCGCACTTTACTGCTCGACACCGTCTTTGCCTTCTTACACTGAGTCTTCACATTCACCTACATCTATGTCCTCTGGTCCAAAACAGCCTTGTCACACCCAATCCTTACGTTCTTCTACTTTTTCTGATCCTTATATTCTCGCACATTTCTGCTGCCGACCGCTGATGAAAAGATACTCGGAACTATCTGTTCGACACACTGCTCACCAAGGAGTCCTTACGGCCGGCCTTCAACTTTTCCTGGTCCTTTTGTTTCCCTACGTTTGTCCTGCTTACTTTTCTCCAAGGTACACCTTTGACATACTGTATTTGTCACCTTTAAGCCCCGAAAGCACGGAGCAGGTGGTATTCTCCTACATCTGTGCTGCTTACCGCTCCTGAAAAGAATTGCCCTTCACTGCGCAACAACAAACCACTGTCACATTTAGACCTTACATGTTTCTGCTTTTTCTGGTTGTCGGAGCTCCTGAAGACATGGACTGGGGGGGGGGAATCGAAGGGCCACCGTCGCCAAATTGCTACCTGGTACATCGCCTTGCAAAACACGTCTCCGGTCCACTCAGATCAACACCTATTTACACCCAAAAGTCCGTTTTCGGGCGATCTCACCCCCACACCCCCTTCTCTCACTTCGTTCGCAATAATCACTTCAGCCTATGCCTACCGGCTGGCTTTCGAAATATAGAGATAGTATATATCATTATCATGACAAGTCCAAAAGAGAATCTTGCAGATACATCTGTTTTTTGAGAAACTATGTTAGGTCTCTGCTTTCGATGGCAGTCTTGTGGCTGGATGTTTTACGCTTTAAGCTTCCGGCAAGAGCTCCGTTACCCTCAAGTTGGTGGGCTTCAATGACAGCTGCGCACCAGCGCCTTTGCAAATGTCATGCGAACTAAGCAAAACATAGCAAACACATGCAAAAACTGGTTTAAAGTCCTGCACAAGTGATGCACAGAGAAGGGAAGTTTGAGATACTGCTGTGGCTGACTCCACTGTGTCTGCCTGTGTCAAATCCAAGCATCTTCGCTGTATGAGATCAAAGCTGCCCTGATGGTCTATGGGTCGGACTGGTGACAACCAACAAGCGCTCAGCATTGTCAGGGTTGATGCCCTTGGAGACACAGTACCTCTGCAACGAATTGCAATGAATTGGGAGCCTCAATTCTGAAGATGTGTAAACAATATCTTTTCGTTTTCACTTCCAGTGACTTCCAGGTTCGTACAACTTTGGCAGGAAATTGCAGGTTCTTTTGATCATCTCATGGTGCCCAAGCCACTGATCGTTGAGCTCAGGCTTTGATGACAGCCCGCAGATCCTTGGTGATGTGGGTTGTAGATGGTTGTACAACAGCAAAAAGTTTCGCAAAACCATGAGCAGGTCAGAATAGCCCGCACAGCCACTACAGTCCATAAGGGCGATACAGTCCATGGGCCTTGAGTGCCACACTGAGCATGCTGACCAAGAGGAAACTCATCGACAGATTGCCCCTCTGCCATTGCCTCCCCAATCCTCCAAGTGGTTTAGTCTGAGTTTTTGTTGAATCCAGGGCTCTCTGTCTTGTATAGCGGGGTGTTAGCCCAGGTCTCAAAAAAGATCCAAATGAGGTCTTGCTGCTCAAGAAGCTAGAGGGTTCTCGGATGTGTTTCCTTTTGTGTATGCCTTGCAGCAGTGGAAATTAGTGGACGTTGATTCGGATCCATTGATATGTCGATGTTCTCGAGTCTTTTTTTCTGAATCTTGTTTCTGGACAACCTTCATGTGGAAGCTATGAGCTGGCGGCAAAAGATCGCATCGCAACGGGCGCTTCTCCAACCTGTAACAAACATTTCATACAACATAACACGCACACACACATAACATATTTATATGTGTGTTGCACTTGCCATGTACACATGATATGTCTGTCACTTTGCACTGCAGGCGCTAAGAGGACACCCGTTTCTCCATCAGCCATCACGGCTCAAGGCGACGTTCTCAGTCCATGTCAGTCCAAATTTCACCGGAAAGAGGAACACCCTTCTGGCCCTTCATTTTTTCAGCACATCTGTCGTACAGTTTGGTTTGAAATGAATTTAAGTTCAGGTTAAGTCTGGTAAAGTGTTACCGGTTGCTTTTGCTTGTTTCACAATTGCATTTAAAATCTAATGTCTAGGATACCTCTGAACATGCAGCTTCTGTACATATAGTTTTCCGCACAGGTTCTGGTTTTGGCATGCATACAGACCGGGTTCAATCCGTATGTAAAGTAGCACAAAATATTGCCTTCATATGGCGTCTAAATTATGGGCAAAAAACACTTCATTTTATATAGGTGGTGCACTTTGGATGCCAAAGTATTGTGGGTGTGGCAAATTCTTAAGCTCTTTGTCTCCCCCCATTTTCTGTCTCTGACTATACACATACGCAAGTTTACTTTGAACAGGAACAGTGATTTTGGAGAGCAAAAACATCTGCCAATGAGCGTGTGGCTGAACCAACTTCCGGTCCTTCAGTGCTTTAGTATTTCTGATGGTTGATGCTGGCTGTTGTTTGGCTATATACATATATCATATATCTTACACATACTGTATATATATATATATATACATACATATCCCTTTCTGTATATGTATATATATATATAATCCCCCTTTGAATTAAGTCCGGAGGATGGGTGGCGCCATTTTATAGGGGACCAGGGTTCCCCTGGTAAGTGGCACATCTATAGAATGGAGGGCCTCGCTCCAAAAAGCTCTTTAGAATGGAGCCCCAGGGCTGAAAAATTCTATAAAATGGAACCCCAAGGACTCACAGATAGGGACCACCCTCAACAGCCTCTATAGAATGGAGGTACTAAGGTTTACCCCTGAAAGCGCATGATTTCGCAATTTTTCCTGTTTTTCTGCCTATAAAATGGAACCGAGATGTACATAGGAAATTCATTGGTCTCAAAGATTCTGGGAATACCATTCTATAGTGATTTTATTGGAATTCAGGTCAACTCTCGAAAACTACAAAATTCCACTCTATAGAGATTTTAGGGTCGTTCGTTGCCTGTTTGCCAGTGCCTAGGACTGCCATTCTATAGTGATTTGAAGTGAACTGCATAATTTTGATCCCGTGCCCATGGGGTCCATTCTATAGAGATTGTTTATTTATCTAACCTGCCCAAACCAAACCCCACGGATAAACGGAAACATGTTAGGCTTCCATTTTGGGAACAATTTTTTTGAGACATTTTAGGCTTCCATTTTGGAAACCATTTTTTTGCGACATTTCGGGCTTCCAATTTTGGGAACTATTTTTTAAAAGATATTTAACGCAACAAAAGCCCAAAAAAAACACACATTAAATGTCCAAGACAATGTATCCAAATCACGTCCACAACACATTCAAACCATGAAAAGAAACATGTCTAAATCATATACCAAATATGAATTTTGTAAAAGGTATGTTTTTCATTTAGGCACACTGAAAGGGTGCGAATAAGCACCCTTATTCACACCCTTAATATCGCTGGTCCTCCATCCAAACATACATAGATGCATAGATACACCAGCACTCTTGTGGGAAACAACACGGGGACACGCAACGGATACAGAATGATACAGAACAGACGGGGGGAGCCGCAACTTGGGGGCAAAACGGGGGTAACACAACGGGGGGCTCCAGTCGGTGGAGACCTCGGAGCACAACAGAGGGGCTCCGGAGCCACGGCGGCACACAACACAACCAAAATTTCACATTATTTCATGTTTTTTTTTTTTATTGTATTAAAAAATGTTTCCGCAGGATCCTCTAGAAAATGGAGGACCCCAATGCCAACCCCTTGATTGATGTGACCAAACCATTTTGCCTCTATAAAATGGAACTTCGTTTTATTTGTGCAATCACAGGAAACCTCTATAGAATGGTCAACCACATTTGTCGGGTGATCCCTGTGAATAGCATAAAATCTCTATAAAATGGAACCTGCAGGTTCCCCTAGGTCACCTCAAGTAGACACCGCTACGCCTCTATAGAATGTAACATGTACACATCCTGCACCCCCCAAAAGCGCAGACTCTATAAAATGGTGCCGCCCAGGCCCGCCATTTCCTAGAGGAAATTCCAAGGGGATTATATATATACACATAATTTTACATACACACTGTGTATATGCCAAGTACCTTGCTATTTTTCTCCTGCAATCTTTATATGGGTCCCGTGCGCGGATACATTGACATTTTCTGTTCATAATGTTTTTTCCCCTCCTCAAGCTGCTTGCTGCTTCTCCTATTGTGTCTTTCTGTATCATCGTTGTTTGGTCCAGTCTGGCCAGCTGGGTTCTTTTCTGATAACAATTCCTTTGCGAGTCCTATGCGCTCTTTCTAAGCTGCTCCAAGATGACTACACCATAGTGATAGATATCTTTAAATCATTACCCGAAGGTGCAACATCGGGCGAATGATTATGCGTGAGCATGAATATGAACTTGCGCAATCTGGCGCATTGATATGAGTTTCTGGGCCTGTAGCGTGCACCCATATTCCGCTGGCCATCATAGCTCAAGGTGATGTTCCCAGCATTACTGGGAAACACCGGAGCTGTCACACAAGGCTGCTCCCGACCCCAGATAAAAGGAGAGAAATGGCGTAAAGAATAAACAGGTAACAGGATGTAACAGGTAACATGACAAATTTCACCGCTGTGATTCACCTACAATGGTTTGGAGCCACCCTGTCACAGCTCCAAGGGAACAGCTGTGTCGTCACAAGAGGGTCAGAACGTCCAAGGAAGTTTGCTCGATGCAGTTCATGACCTAAGTTTTCATTCAACGTATCTCAAAATAATTCAAACACTCTGCTATTGCTTCACATCATACTGATTGCTGGGCTTGTTACTGTATAGCAAACATAGGCTTGAAGCAGTGGCTCGAAAATGGGCCGAAGATTGTGTTCGGCAACAAAGTCGTGGCACCTGCAAGACGGAAAGCAGCTTGAAACAACACTGGAATTTGAAACAACAAACGCCCAAACCTAATAAACCTACACGCCCAAACCTACACTTTCCAGCACTGTGGAAGAATTGACAAGACAGGAAAATTCCCAAGACGCAAACAGAGAAGAGAATGTAAAATACACAGCTGGACAGCAGGAGTTCCTAAGTTCCCAGCGCTTCTTCCACTGTGTTCTCAGTAGTGTATTCCAGAGGTCCTGGCTTAGGAAAACACACGGGATCTGTTCTGGTCGTAAGTCGCTACAACTGTCTCAAGTTTTGCCAAAAGTTTTGCAACCTTTTCGGATTTCATTCTTGGAAAGGCTTGGCCACCCCGTGCTTTTCACTGCCAAACCATGGAGGCAAAACCCAAGGGAAACTCTTCACCACCTGTTCAAACAGCTTCAAAGAAGTGGAATGTTCTGAGAAAGTTGCGAATGCTGCAGCGAAAAGATGCGAAAAGTATATACATACTTCCATAGTTTTCTCCCATGTATCTGCACATCAGGCAAGGCATACAATAAATTCTCATAAATTCTAACATGATGCCAGCAAGCAGAACGTAGACCTGGGATATCAACTCGACACAGCTCACAGCGCTGATTCGATGGGAGGGCAGTCGTACCGGGTCGTGCCTAGATTCACTTCCACCGTCAGGATCGGTGTGCCCTTCGGCAACTCGTAAGGTTCGACCGGAATCCAGAGTCCTACAGTTGGGAGGTGCAACATGGTGCAGCATGGTCTGGCATGGTCCAGCATATGGGGCAACCACATGCTCAAACAACAAACATGCATTCTTCGCCACCTATGAACAAATCAAGTTTGCTTGGGCTGTATACCTTGGCCTGTCCTGACCAGCAACTAACATGTCGTAGATGCGTTTGAACGGCCAGCCTTCTAGATCGACAGTCTCTGGGTCGTCGAACTCCCGGATGTAGTCTTCCCAGTTGTCATGTTTCTTCTGCAGAGGAAGCAGTTTGAGGTGCCCATTTGACATCAAGACAAATCAAGACATTTCCCAGAGGAGTCGCATAGCCTCACAGCATCTCACAGTGTTGCCTTGAAAAGTTACCTTGAAAAGAAACGCGCATAGAGTCTCTTTTTGATTCTTTTTGACAATCATTCATGACACTTGCACGACCTTCCTTTCGGACTGTGACCCTGGGTCTCAGGAGGGTGTTTATGATTGCTGAGGCATAAAGAACATATAAAATGAAATCGAAATCGAACGTCTAGCAAAGCAGCACCTTTTCCTACCGTGACACAGTATAACTGCAGCGGTCCCTAAAGTGCGAGTCCTTTGCCAAAGATCTAGACGAATCGGGGATTTGTGCGCAGCATAGAATTTGCATTGCTGAGGGCTAGGGGGCCCTTGGGTAAGATGCACAAGACATGCTGAAACACCAGGGCCTTGGATGGCTTGCTGATGGGGTTTGAGCGTCTTCAACTTTTTCTTTTGGGCAAGTGAAGCCACAGGCAATCCCTTCAGAAGTGGTCATGACATTGCATGACATCCAGTATGTCTTGTTTAAACATTTTTTATTCGAGGATATCCAGGGTCCAGGGTGGAATGATTTTGTATTTTGCCGCTGAATGGTGGTGACTTATTTTACTACGGAAAGAGAGTTCCTTCCAAATGCGTTTACAATGTCCTTCTCAAAGTTCTCTCATACGAGATTTGTTTACCAAAAGATATCTACGTGTTCCAAAAGAGACACGGACTGCCAGACCTCTTGCGACATGTGATTTGCTATGGTACTTCGGCCAAAGAAGTGTGGGTACATATGATTGCATTGGATGAGGTGATGATGACAATGATGAGGAAGAGAAAGAGGACAACGCTTCATCACCTGAGAACATCGGCCACTTAACATTTGCTCCAAGTCTCGTGGAAGAAGACAGTTCAACGTATGTTCAATCAATCAATCAATAGATAGATCAATACGATACGATACGATAAGATACAATACGATAA
Organism: Symbiodinium sp. clade C Y103; assembly: GCA_003297045.1. Classification (NCBI taxonomy): domain Eukaryota; class Dinophyceae; order Suessiales; family Symbiodiniaceae; genus Cladocopium; species Cladocopium sp. clade C. The sequence goes on along the minus strand of BGPT01000876.1, from coordinate 36,580 downwards.
AACAAGATCAGATAAGATAAGATTAGGAAAGATAAGACCAGATTGGATTGGACTGGCTTTGATGGGATAGATGGGTAGACAAATCACATAGACAAATATGCATATATGATTGTATATATATATGTATGTGTGTGGCACCGTCAAAACATGGTACATGGGCAACGTCATGCGACCATCATTAAGCATTCCTTTTGATGGATATATTCACCACATTCTCTGGTTTGGGAAAATAAACAAACTTTTGACATCTTTTGACCATGGCACAGAGTAGACACACATAGAGTATTATACTTTTTGCATTTCCCTGCCAATTTGTTCCAACTGGTTCCAGCCTTCATCTTGGGCGGTCGAGGCCGTCTTGGTAGCCAGCGTGGATCCTGGTCCACGGCATCACTGGATGCGTGAAACGAGACTTGGGCTATGCTCAGTACTGTGCTGAGCTGTGCTGAGCTAAGGAGAGGACTGGCGTTGGCGTCTCCCCTCTGGCGAGCTGTTGAGTCATTCGGCGATGCTGGGCAATTTTCTCCCAGAATGCCTCAAAGACACATTGCAAGTGCAAAACCAGTGGAAACATGTGAAAGTGAAACATTGAAACAAAACAAAAAATAAACGGTGGACTACCAAATTCAATTTTATCATGTCACATCGGCGTCAGAGTGATTGCATATTCACGTCGTGCCTACCTGCTGTGTTTTTCAGGCATCTGCACCCTCCTTGGCCCCATCGCCCTATACCAGCATACACCACTGTGACACCACACAAATGTGCCGCATGTGCAATGCCACGCCTTCAGACTGAGAGCTCTTTCAGCTTTCTCCTGTGAAGTCTCAGCTTCGTATTCGAACGCTGTTAGACTTTCCAAAACCAGGCAGGAATGTGCAGAAACATCAAAGTCCAAGCGAAAGAACCGAAGAACCCCTGCCTGTGCTTCTTCCATGAAACTCTTTTCGTATGTGACGGGCTGTGGGCTTTCAAGCATTTCGACCGCTTCCTGGTCCAAAGCTGGATTTGATTTCCTCTCCAGAACTATGGAACTTCATTCCGAGAATGACAAATCAGTGAGGTGCTGCGAGCATTGACTGTGGAATGCCTTCCTTAGTTTTTGTCTTCACTTTTCTATAGCCAAAACATTTGAAGGCTGCTTAAGGTTTCACGCTGAGAAACCGGAGTGTTTGGTATCTTTTGCCACTTTGGGTGATTTTGTTGTGGTCTCGGTTTTTGCCCTTCTTGCCTGTCGAGTACATTGGGTTTACGCGAAAAACATCTGCAAGTGATCTATACTATACTATTGCCATGTACTAAAAGAACATGCTGCAAGTAAACATGAGCTTTCTACCTGACATATTTCTGTGAAATACGTGGTGTATAGTACCTGGATGCATGGTGGATACTTTGCCTTGCCACATGTATTTTGTTTGTAAGATTACTCAGCTACGACCATGACTTCCTTGTCTTCCATGTTGGATTTTTCAGCACAGTAATGATAATCAGGGCATTATATTATATAGTGGTTTATGATCTCTTTGATGACGCCCTAGCATTCTTGAAACATCTTGAAACCTTCTCTGAGCAAAGAAGTTTTACCTAACTTTACCACATCTCCGCATCTCCTTTTACACTCGATAGATTCCGATTCCATCTCAATAAACACCGCGGGGGGCAGCTCCAAAGCGTTGCAAAACTTTGGGAACAAACAAAAAACCATATGCACATTCTGCAGTGACGGAAAAACACAAGGCATGAAAATAAAATCAAGTCTATAAACACTGATACACCCTGGATTACCATAGTAGACCGCGTATATCTTTGCTTTGAGCACCTGATGGCATGAATGATCTGATCGATCTGATCAAAGTGATCTCACTGATCAAAGTGATGTCAAAGTCTCCCAAATTGTCAAGTTGATCTGATACCGAGACATGCCAAGACATGCCAAGACACATCCGTTTTGACAGCCTCCGCCTGGAGTTCCTGGAGCTCTTGGGGCTCCTCCAAAATCACTTTAAAAACCACGATATACCACGATGAAATCCTTCACCATTCGAAATGAGTCCAACATAGTCCAGTAATGTCCAGTATCAACATGTCAGCACTGTTACTGTTGGCACAAGACTTGTTCGTCTCACCCTTGTGTCCTCAGAAGTCGTCTCCAAGTGCTTGTGTTCGCGCTCGTGGACTTCTTGGAAGTGGGCGATTGCAGCACACAGCCGCTTCAAGTCAATTCCGGAGTCGCTGTCTTCCGCCTGTCAGCAAAATCAGCAAACATGTTGATGGAACAAGGACAGGAGGCCTCACAAAGGTTGCAAAGCACCCTTATTACACTTATTGAAATTTAATCCGGCTTTCTTTTCTCAGTCGAACTCTTCCGCATATACCATCAGAGCTTGAAGACATTAAAATTATACAAAATCTATCTGACTAGTGTAGACTGATCATGCCTAATCTCTGTGAAAGATTTGCAGATCTGAGATTGACTGGGTGGTTTATCCATGTTTAGCCACTTTCGATTTCTTTTGCATGGCCTCTTTTGGAGGCTCCGTCTGAATGGGCTCGATGTGAACAGGCTCCGTCTGAACTCCTATCTCTGCAGTTGTTGGCTTTGCCTTCCTCGAAAGAGAACGAGGCACAAGTGCAAGAATTGCTATTTCCATGTAATTCCACTGTCTCCATCTTGTCTCCGAGTTTACGTAATCAGAGTTTGTCATGTTCATCACCACAAGCTTTACGTTGTCCATGGTCCTGGACCGATGAGTTTGTGGTGCCGTGTTGCAGTTCTGACTGCATGTTCTGTGATCCTGCAAACTGGGGCTAGGACACCTTGACTGGTCTGTTTGTGACCGGGTCGATCTCGATTGGACCTTAAAAACAAAGAATAACAAAGATAATCACTGAACAATCACTCTGCTGACTGTTAACTAATGAGACTTCACCAACTGCACAGATTGCTTTCAAAGAGCAAAGCTTTTCGTAACTCTCATGTCCCAACATCACTTTGACAGTTTCAAACTGTGTCAAACTGTTTCAAACGTCTTTCATCAAGCGATCCTATGTCCAGCCCTCTTAAGTCATTGATGTTTGCTGATCATGGTGTCGTGATGGTTCTTTAAAAGATTTTAAACACTTGACACTTGTTTTCTAGTTTTGTGCAAGTAGACAACCACGGCTTTGTAGCATGGCACGTCATGGCATTGGCACATTGGCATTGCCGGTCCTTTGGAGCTGAGCAGCAAACGTCCGTCCCATGGAACCGAACGGTCCCATGGCTGAGTTTCTGGACGCCACATGCTGCTGGCCTGCCAAGCCAAGTTGCACAAAGAATCACGCAGTGTGTGACACAGTCCTACAAGTCCTACAACATCCTACAACTGCGTGGCGACTGTGACCCCAGGAGTAGGACATGGTCATGGCAAGACGGGATCGATGTCAGTTGGTCGGACATGCCATGCAATCGGAATCAACAGGTGGACCGCTGCAAGCAGGACCAAATCTGGGCAAAATCTCCACCACAGAATGTAATTCTTTGATTATGTATACATAATTGCACATATACAACTTGTATCATGTATTATCATGTTATACAATGTGACACATAATTTACAGCACGTATATACTTATATAATATAGTATCATAATGTATTATATACATTTGTATACATAAGAACCAATATGCATGAGGACCCACATCACTGAGCAAGATCACTTCGCCCGTTTCAGTTGAGCAGTCGCCTCGCAGGTGAGCTGAAAGGGGGTCTCTTCTTCTGCCTGGGCCTGGAGGGCAAAATGAACGCGCTCCAAGACTTGAAATTGTGACGCTTTGACTGAAAACTCTTGAAGTGAAATGAAGTGAAATGAACACATGTACGAAATGCCTGACATACTCAACCCTTCTGAATCTTGTGAACTCATCTTGTGGCCTTTACCGCATAGCGGGGTGGCACATAATGCGGAATTTCAACCGGTCCTCTCACAAGAGCCATGCAAGCAAGTAAAAATAGGGGAAAAAACAGAACGAAACAACTGAAACTTCTGACATGGTCTGCGATTTGTTCCAACTACCAACTACAAAGCTCTGACATATTATGATCTACTCATTCAAAGGAAAACTCTTGCAAAACACCTTTACGATAATGATGTAGAGGCTCATCAATCGCAGTCGCGAAACAGCTGAGCTGAACTCGATGGTTCGGCATCCAGGCTCAGGGCTGCTTTCCCAAATTTGGCTGAGCAACATTTGTAGCTTGAAACAAAGATTGCCGCCATTGGATTCTATCAAATGATAGTGAGCTATTACATTGAATCGCTTCTTGAAGAAACATGCAGCAACATCTTCATCAAGACCATGGCCCTGTGCCACATCTCCTCGACAGTCTTTGCTAGATCCTGCTGGCAATCATAAACGAATCATAAACGGATAAAGAGTGAGCTTCCTTTCCTATCTGCTGACGTGAAATCAATACTGAAGCTCCATATCGCATCACATGGCAATTGTTTTTTGCTCCTGAAATTGTCCGCGACCAAAATGCGAAGCAGCCACCGCACTTCATGGCTGCTTGGGTGCCAATGGAGGAAGTGTCGTGGAAAGCGCAACAACCAGAAAGTAAACAGCACAGGCGAGTACGAATCCATTACAACTTCAATACATTATATATGGTATATAATTATATATGTATAGATCATATGATATAATATTATATGTAGCACATCCTTGTCATGACATCTTTAGTGCACATTTTGCGCGACATTTTGGCAAATGTAGGGAGCGTGGCTGTCTATGTGAGCTAGACAAGCTATCGCACATGCATCACCAGCTATTCAAGGCCTGTGATGGCTTTACAAGCAACTGGGGCTTCCTTCATACTCTTCGCGCAATCGTTTGTGCAGTGAGTCGTCATTCATCCTGCATGGTGGACCTTTTTCTGTGGCAACCGCGGCAACTAGTCCTTCGTTCATTGCAATTCCCTTCTTGGCATTGTCTTGGCATTTTCGCATTGCGGCAAGCGCTTGACTTTCCCATCATTTGTCCTCACGCTTTGCGACATTGGTGTCCTGGCTGGCTAATACAGTAGGCAGTGATAGAATCCTTGGATTACGACGACTGATCTAATCCAATTAATCTACTGGTTCGAAAGGTTTCCAATTCACCATGGCAGTCATGGCCATGATCTTGCAAAGCAAAATCGCAACGGAAAACAATCGCAACATCTCCCCCTAGGTCTGAAAAACATGTCCTTTTTGCAGAACAGCTGCACTACTTTGACTTGGTATTTCGCCTGACTTGGCCTGGCCTTCTTGCAGTCTCACTTGCAGTCTCACTTGCAGTCTCAGATGTCTCAGCGCACTCTCTTTGAAATCGTCTCTTTGCTGTCCCACAGAAAAAGGTGCGTCAAGGTGCCAAGGTGCCTTGAGCAGATCTCAGTTCTTGCCCCTGAAAGAAGGCCTAAATTTCCACCGCTTGTTGAACGTGCTTTGATTTTGCGATGAAGAGGACATAAGAGGATTACAGAGCTGAGCTACGCTTCTGAAATCCGCCGACTCCGGCCAACTGGGGGAGCGCGTTGGAGAAGCAGGGTCTTGGTTGATGTGCTTGAGCTTGAACAGCTTGAAACATTTCTCCATAATCTGGGTCCGAAACAAGCCAAAGCCAACCCATATGGTGGGTCCAACAAACCCTTTCAATATACGTGGAGTTTTCACATGTTTATCCTGATATAAACTCAAACCAGCTTTTCATATCTATCTCAAGGATCACCGCCAATCTTCCGAACATGACATTTTCTGGGTTTGCTTTCATTCTACTCACTGGGTTTCCCAAATTTCTTTCGGTAGAGGTTCAATCTACCGTAATTCTATATTTTAAGATGTAAACTGGGTCTCCAAAAGGGTTTTTGATGAGCACGTCTTCCCGATATGTTTCCCACAACACGCCACCCCGTCTATCTTCTTGCTGCATCATCATTGTCGATCACCCATTTCACCCTTAACTGATTTGCAAGTGAAACATCAGCACCAAAAAGCAGCTGCGGGAAGAACCAGCCTGCAACTACTTGGACCTGTGTTTCAAACTATGTAGTGGCCCCAATAATTAGTGCTGTCTCATAGCTACATTCATCACTTTGGGTTCGGCAGTGGGCGGCAGCCCTGAAATCCAGCGCCGTATGAGGCACTCCTACCAAGGCATAGCTTGCTATAGGGGTTGCGCCCCTGCCGACCTTCCCCCGAAGTCCTCAAAAACGGTTCAAAAATGAGCTTGCCGCCAAGTAGGGTGTGGAAGGTCGATTTTAGACGTTTTTCCGTACATTGTGGATGTCTTTGTTGGTGTGCGCCAATGGCCAAAAGACTGCAAATTATGGTGTTGGTTGAACCCACACGCATAAAAAATGTGTGTTGCACTGTTTAAAGCTGCATGCATAGCAGTGTACGAGCAGTGTTTTTGGCCTGAGGTATGCAAACAACACCGTAAATACTGTGTTGTTCGATGCTAGTGTGTTGCTTGATGCCAAGTGCCCAAAAAACATCGTAACATATCGTAACTACCATAGTTTTTGCATTCCAGGTCTTCAATAACATTGGTATTCTGCTTTGTTCGATTGTCTTCAAAAACTATGAACACACTGCCTATGATGATGAGTTCTTTTGATATTTAACAAATGAGAAAAACATGCGTGGCAAGATGGTTACAAGCTGCAGTATGTCAAGAATGTTGCATTGTGCTCTGCGCGAGCGCACGCGCGATCAACACCCACACTCCTGCATACTACCAATCACACTACCAACATAAGCCTTACAGCATCGCCGGTGTGCGAAGCTCTACAATAAAGACGGAAACAGACAAACCATGACAAAAAATGGCAAACCCATGTGTAGACCTTGCTGACACCAAGGACGCGGAGAAATCTTAAGTTGCTGGCAGCAACTCATCTCTGGCAGCTTGGGCTTCCTGCAACATCCAGTTGGTCTATAGAAAGCACGCTTCAAGACTGAAACTTAGAGTCGTTTCTCTGTAAGTTCACCTTGAGCTAAGCAAACAAGCGGAGAGGGAGACATCATCTGAACATCAGATCGTTGAGGATTGTGTCGAATCATGTCAATAATTGTGCTGAATTTTGTGTTTGGGGATGTAGGAGCAGGCAGCACACGGAGGAAGTCACCTTCACGAAGTCCGCGACAGCTTTGGTAGCAGACAAGTCTGGAATGTCCTCTGCAACGATTGGCTGAGCTTTTCACAAGCCTAAGGAGCCTACAGAGCCTACGAGTGTGCTTGGAAACAAACTATAGCCAAAAGATCCCAAAAAGTGCCAAAAAAACAAATGCGTAGAAAACATGTGTAGAAAACCAATATAAGATGTAAAGCGCCGGATCCATGAAAGAACTGACTCAAGACAGTATCATCAAACCACACAAGGGATAGTTTGAGCTGCTTCAGACTAGGCTCGGCTAGACTTGGAACAAAACAAACAACTTCACCATGCCTTTGCTGATCTCATTTTTGAAAGTTCCATGAAGCTCGGTGACGTGAAATAAAGCTCAATCGACCATTCAACTGTTCCAACATATCTCAATCTCATCCTGAATCTATTCCTGCAGAACTGCAGAACCCGTTCCGTTCTTCCATCTTTGCGCAGTGCCTCTCCCATCTCTTCCGTCTGCAATGCCACTTGCACCGCCAAAGCCAACATTGCCGCTTGTTGTCTCACAGGACCTCAGACTTTCGCACTTGGGAAGTCAATGGAAGCCAATGGAACATCACAAGAAATGAAGACATGACTTCAGTCTTGTCACCTTGTCCAAGTGAAACATCCTATGCTCAACATGGTTCTTCAAATTTAATGTTCCTCACATCTTTGCAATTATTTGCATTTCCGTTTGGGTTTCTTTTGGGAATGTCTCAAATAGAGGGTGCCCGAAACTGTTTAGTTTTGAATTGAAAATCAAAGTTTCCGGCACCCCTATTTTGAGACATTCCCACTTGTTTGTTACGACACTGAGAAACGAGATCTATGAAGCGCACGTTTCATCGAAACTCCGACGCCGCACAGGCATCTCGTTGGCGAGATCGCCACCGTAAAGCACTCCTAAAGTTGAGCTTGCCACACCACCCACACCACCCACACCACCCACACCACCCACACCACCCACACCTCTGCTTCACTAAGCACAAAATGAAGCAAAATGAGGCAAACTGCAAAAAGAACACAATGTACAATCAATGTACTGAATGATGCGCAATTGCCAATTGCTTAGCTTTTTGTTTCTCATCTTGCCTGTCGAGGCAATTTGAGATCTGACTGCCGTCTAAACGCTTGAAGTCTCTGACGATTTACAAGCTGCAGTCCTTTTTCTCAGCTAAGAGCTTCAATTCTGCACCAACCTGACTAGAACAGTACCGCCAGCAGCTAAAACATTAACATTGAGCAAACACATACTGCACACAGCTGTGCTGCTGTGCTCATCTTTTGCTGTTTGCTCCTGCGGCTTTCGGGTGTTGCTTGTTACAGTAGCAGTATCTTCAGGATGGTGCAGCTTTGATCAAGTTCTTCCAACAAGACGGGCCTCTGGAAAGTTCTTCCAGTTTGGATCGTCGTGGCATTTCACTTCCGACGCCAGGTCACCGATCCTCGAGCCGTCCCAAAGCCGTCCCAAAGCCGTCCCAAAGCCGTCCCAAAGCCGTCCCACGACGTGTGACGTGTGCGACACTTTCGGCTCTGAGGTGTCCACATGATTTTCAGCGCTTTCTCTGCTTGGCTGTACATATCACCCTTCCTAGCAATGGCAAGGAAATACAGGAACAAATACAACAAGACCAAATGCAAAGAATATACAAAACACATCAAAACACATCAATGCATAAAGATTGCATAAAGAAGCAAAATGAGACAAGAAAGGCAATGCTCGAAGCAATCTTTTCAAACACATTCGAAGCGGAGTCTTGTTGACACAGCCGAAAAAAGGGACAGAATGCCCATGCAACCCAAAGACTGACAAAACAGATCAAAACTGAAGACATGGAGGATGCTGCCCTCAAATGTCCATCATCCAATTGAGAACTCAGCAAATCCTAATATGACATAATATGACTACTCAATAGATCTCAACAGTACTGATATGATAACTGATATGTGTCAAGTATTGTCAAGTCCTGAGATCAACACTTCGGTCCATCTGATGCCAACACCAGGGTTTCGCTGCCGAAGTCCTGCACGTGAACATTGGAGGACGCTCGGTGTCCGCAATGAAACATCGATAAACATCGTCTTAGCTGTGCAAGTCCAGCCATGTTGAGTGCAAGTCCTCGATCTACAAATGCAGAGACCATCCAGTCCAAAATCAGTCCAAAAAGAAAATAAAGTCAGAGCCATGTCTATGTAAATCTAGTATCTAGAATCGCGTTGTTGTGTACATTGACCGCTCATGGATAAGTGCCCCTTGTTGTCTTGCTGTATGAACGAATTCAGTGAAACCTTATTTGTTCGAATCGCTAGTTAATATCACAATCCAAGTAAGTGAGATTGATTGCACAAGTGATTGATCCGTGATTGCAATATGTTTCTAGCATGCTCTAATAAACATTGATAAACATTGTATCCCTCTAATGTCTTGCAATGTCCACATCCCCTGCATTCCCCTGCAGATCTGCCTGAAGTTCCCCCGGCATCTGCTCCACGTAAATCCAATGCGGAAAATCCTCAGACGCGTGCATTCGAAGGTGTTCCAAACGGTTCCAAGGTGTTCCAATTCTGTTGCCGCAAGGGCTCCTGCGTTCCTGCTGTCAAATGAGAGAGAGTGGAGTAGTGGAGTATTTCGCTAAGCGAACCGTTTTCTGTCTTGGAGAACAGTACCCAACTTTAAACCAACTGAGCTGGCAAGATGGACATGCAATCAATAGACATGCAATGGTCTGATGCGTTTGTCTTTCACATCCTTTGACTCTCACTCTCTACACTGGCATCGCTGAAGTTCCTCAGCGTTCCTTTGAAATCGAACGAGTTTAGTTGGCTGATGTTGGCTGTGGGCTGACGGGGCTGAGCCAGGCGCCCGTTTGAGTGGTTCTGGCCTTGGAGGATCCACCCGCTGGCGTTGTCGCATCATGCGCAACATCACAAAACATCCTAAAACAACCCGAACTCGGCCGAACTCGCTGCAGTTTCCTGTCATTTAGAGTCAATTTAGAGTGTAGTGTTGGCAAGGATGGTTCACATAAGGATCATGAGTATCACGGTACGCGCTGTCTCGCGCTTATCGCTTAAACAAATCAAGTGCAAATGAGTGCACTGCGTATTCTTGACTCTCACAACTACAGGTTCCAACTATGCAGATTATCCAGAAGCAGCATTGAAATGCATCGGATAGATTTTCGCATGGCACATGATGGCATATTGATACCACAATGCTTGTTGCAATTTGTTGCACTGGTTCTAAGTCTGTGACCTCGCCTGGCGTTGGCGTTTGGGTGGCGGTGGCTTTACCTGTCCAAGCCCCGAAATTTGGCATGCCAACATTTGTCAAATTTTGTCAACTCCAACAACTCCAAGTCCTTTCCGTTCCTTTCCCGAATCATCAAGGATCATTAATGTGCTGACATCCTCGCTCGGATTTCAACACGTTGGGCTCTCTGAACCGAACTGAATGTGCCACATTGCTACATCGTTGGACGAGAGGCCTCTTCAGGTTCCTCTTCAAGCACATCTTCCATAGCATCCTTCAAGCTTGAGCGGTAATTTTCTTGTGCAGAAGACACATAGAAATATGCAAATATGTGTACATCACTGTATATCACATACATGTAATGTAAAATATAATGGATCGTGAGCACTTTATTGTAGCTGTAGATTATCAGCACTTTTCAAAAGTTCTCAGCTCTGTGTCCTGGCCTGTCCCGCTTCCTCGAGCACCTCCTCAAAGTCTTCTCGCAGCCCTTCTGTTTCTTCCCGTTTCTTTTCAGCTTCCGGCTCTGCTTCTTCAGCATCAACTTCAGGCTCTTCCGGGTGCACAGGCTCTTCAGGCTCAACCTGAAACTCTTCAAGCTCTTCGGCGGGCTCTTCAGCGGGCTCTTCGGGAAGCTCTTCGAGAGGCTCTTCCGGAGGCCCTTCGGGAGGCTCCTCTGCCTCTTTCCATTCCTCAACTTCTTCTGCCTCCTCTTGAAACGTTGAGATCTTCTGTGCCTCCATGCCCGGGATTCTGACATTGATGCCAAAACTCAAAACACTTCAAGACTCGGCAAGTTTCACGGCTTGTTTTTACAAATCTAATCTGAACGGCACGTTCAAGGAACATGAAGTTAGTAAGAAGATGCAAGAAGGCAAAGAGCTACGCTTGCAGCCTACCAAGGTCTTAGCCATTCCGACACTCAATGCTTCCGTTGTTTCGGCGGCAATCTGGGTTCCCCTCCCATCTGCCTCCTCTTGAGACTGCGAAATCAAATTGTCGATGGCCTCTGTTGTCTCATCATACGGCTCATCCTGCCAAGGCTCCAACGAAGACTCAAATCGACTCAAACACAACAGAAGGAGAAAGTCTGGAATGGAGGTCAATCAAAGCCACCCAAGTGAATGTGAGAAGACAGAATTGAATAGCCAACCATTTTGCATCAATGCACAACGGATCAAGTTGAAGAAGGGACCGTCAGAGATCATCAACTGACCACAGACACAATTTGTGCTGCGCAAAGGAGCCTGTTTCTTTGTTTGGGCGTAGCACATCTGCATACACAGAGGGAAGGGTCACTGTAGTTTCCGAACAAAAGGAAGAGACAAAAAAGGCAGGAAAATCGTATTCATATAGTAAGTGTTGCTGTGTTGCTGTTGCTAATGATGATGACAATGACCATGTCCGTGCGAATGTGGGCAAGGGCGATTGAGAAAACACAAAATCCCTTAACCCCAATGCATGGGTGACTTGGAACCATCTCCGAAAAATGTGCCACATCAACTATGACTTAGTCATGATATGACATGATATGACATGATATGATGGAACATGATGGAAGATGATGGAAGATGATGGAAGATGATGGAAGATGCTGGAAGGTGATGGACTGATGGAACTACGTTTTGCTGAATCGAAGCGATAAACCGATAAACAGAGAAACAATGAGGAGAACATGGCAATCACAATGACCTCATGATAGTGATCGAGATAGCCAGACGCAAATCATGTTGCGTCAGCATTCCAGAAACCCAAGCTGAGGCCAGCTTCCGCAGCTGGCGGTGATCGTCTACGGAGCTCTTGCCGAAACTTATAAAGTTCATCAAGGTTCCACAGAAGCCCATAGAAACCGTAATAGAAACCCACAAGATTCTGTTCACCAGCAATGTGAAACCTAGGAGCTCGTGTGCAGGATTGTTTGTGCCGGTCAAATCGTCAAGCCTATGCCATCTTAACGCCGGCGGCTCCCTTGGAGGGTATGCTTTATTGAAATGTTTTAAGTTTTAAGGTGCTTCGTCAGTCTCCAAGATCTCGTATCAAGTGAGTCTGTCCAGTTTGGGAACTGCTTCTGAGAAAAGTTCTTTGACCATCTGTATCTCTTTAATTCTCTTTATGTCTCTTTCATGTTTTTCCTTGGCTATTGCCCGTCCCAAACAAGATTTTGCCTGCTGTGGCGTGGAACCTTGCAAAGGAGAGTCGTTTTTCTGGAGCTCAGAACGTCGTCCTAGAAATCCTTGTGGGACTTTTCAGCCCTTGAGATTTTCAAACTTTCTTTCAGTATGTTTCACTGCTCCTTTGCTGCCCGCCTCCGCTTCACCGTTTTCAGGATCAGCCTGCACACAATAAAAATCCACGCAAAAAGTCCCTACATGTCCCTACCATGTCAGCTGTGAAAGATATGATCTAGCTCTCGGCACTTCCAGCCTGGCTTGGTTGCTCTTGAGCCTTGTGGTGTACAAGGGAGTGCTAGGTCACATTGAATTTGCTATTCTCCAACCCAAAGTCGACATTTCACTACTCCAAGCACTTTTATACTGTTTCTTCCCAAACGGCCACTTCAATTTCGAATGTGCGGGCATCTCATTTTTCTTCAGTTCTAGTGTCAAAACAACGACGTGAAGACCTCAAGCAAATCCAGCTGAAGCCCAGCCTCATATGCGCCTTCGTCCTCTCAGACTCAATGCACACTTAAAAAGCGGCTCTGAAACAAGTTCTGTCTTCCTCTGACAAAACCCTCATGGACTTCAGAGATTTCAAAGGCTCGGTGTCGAATCCTGTGGGATGGGATGTGGCGACAGGGCGTCTTTTCATGACGCGTCTGTCCTGATTGCTATCCTTCCACTCCTTCCACCAATCAGAGCGATAATCAGAGCGATGTTCGTCTCCCCAGCTCCAGCTTGTGTCCTGTGCAAGGCAAAATCACAAGGAAAATGCTCGAAAGAAAAAGATTAATAAAGATGAATAGAAGATGAAGAAGCATGCTATGGATTGATATGGAACATACAATGGTCCCAAGCCCAGAGACACTGCACTTTTGGCTCTCGACTCAATATCAGCTCGGGCCTCATTCCATTCCTTCGCCTGACTCTTCTTGTTCCACTTCCAGTCTTAGTGTTCAGCAGAATGGCCATGTGACTTCAAGAATCTGCTTCTCCACATTGCAAATAATGATGAAACATGCATAGCCAAGAACGCAATGGAACTGCTACAAAAGCACATAAAAGCATATAAAAGCACTCTGCATAGCACAATGCATAGCACGACAAGCATTACAAGCATAGCACATGTAAGCTCTACTGAAAGTGACAGTACAAATTGTACAAGTACTTTCTCAACTTCTTCGACTTGTAAGCATTGTAAGCTCCAGGCCTTCATGATCCTCATGATCCTCCTGATCCTCCTGACCCGCGTGGCTCGCATGGCGTTGAGAAGGTGCACGTGCTGGATGTGATCGATGTGATGGCACTGAATCCTAGCCACAGATGCAGGCGCCAAGATGTGCCAAGATGTGCCAAGATGTGCCAAGATGTGCCAAGATGTGCCAAGATGGCATTGAATCATCTTAAGTCCTCAACATCGCCCTTTCGCCCAATGGCTTGTGAGGACTTCTATGATTCCAATAGATCAGCTAAAGTGCTGTCTGTCAACGAACAGAACGCAAGATATTCCATACTACGCATTCATCAAAGAAGTATACACTACCTGTTGTACCTTGCGTCGTACTGTACAAATCTCATGTTGCATAAAGTCTGGAATGTACTTGCACCTCACAAGTTTCTTACGGGGTGATCATCCCACCCATGTCTAGCCTCCTGATACAGGTAGGGGGAGACACACACACACACAAATACTGCATGTCGGAAGCACACACACACACACACCACTATGCTTGTTGACAGAAGCACATCATTACATGCAGCCACACAATGACCAATAAGTTGATGGAAGAATCTACGAAATGGTGCCATCAATTACAAGTACATTCCAGAACAAAATGCAGCCTGTTGCAAGCCCAAGCAGCACTACACAACACCATCAGTATCGCAATTGCGGGATTCTATACTGTGAGTTTGTTCTTCCACAGTAGGCCGCTGCTAACATGGAACTCCCTGCCGTGTTTCCTTGCTTCGCAATTCTGCTGAACCAACAAACAACCGTCGCTCTGGCCTTTTTGAAAATCCAGGTCCATTTTCAAGAGTGTTAAGTGTTAATTCGGCATTTTCCAGAAGGTCTCACTCCATATTGTCAAAAACACATTCCGTATTTCTATTTATGATATCAATTTATTTCGGTTTCTGAGAAACTTTTTCTGGCGATCCCTTTCTCATCTCATCCTTTGTCCTTTCTCCCGCCTCAACATTGATGTCAGCTATCTTGCAAAAACTTATGAAGGCTGGGCTCCTCAGCGGCGCAAGGCGACGCATGAGTCTGTCAAATTAGACATAGCCTGGGCCTAGGCCTTGGATTCGTGTCATTTCGTGCCGACATTTTGTCGATTTCTTTCTGGGGAATCATCCGGATCCATGTCGAAACATTTCATTCACACATTACGAAATTCTTCAGTGTGAACATAATCAACATAATGTGAACATAATGTGAACACAATGTGGCCCTGTGCCGTGCCCAAGGATCCTGGTTGCACTGTCTCGCAACTTCTTGTCTGTCGTGTTGTGCGTGGCAGCCAGGGCGACAGACATTGCCAGCCTTGCCAAGATCATTCTGAAACAGTCACAATTTCGAATATTTTGAATTCTATGAAGTCGCACTGTCTAGGAATTCTAGGCTTTCCAAAAAAGGCCTTCATACATCGTTCATGCATACACGTGGCTTCAAGCATGAGCATGGTGCTGACATGTGCTAACTATCAAATCGCTCGGCAGGCAAGAACACGACTCATATCTCCAAAGCTTTTTGGTCTTCCAATGAATTGCATTTTTCCAAGCCACTGTACCACATTGTATCTATATATCTGTATCTACGTCCTTGATCTATTGTGCAATATCCGCCTGTCCGCCAAGTCCCCATTGCAGAGCACTTGGCTTTGGACCTTGCTGCCTGCAATCTCTTTTTTTGCTGACCCGCCATCCCCACCTGAGATGCAAGTTAAGACTTGAAAAGGGTGAAGGGATGGGGCCCGAGTGGGGCGAGGAATAGCGAAGGCTTGGAAAGCCACGCGCATAACACCTGCGCGAAGGCAAACAAAATAAACAAACCAACCGACTCCCTGAAGTGTCCACAATATCCATCAAAATCGAAGATCCCATGGGTTGCTCTCAAAACTCTAAAACACATTGGCCAAGAATAGTTTTCACTCCTTCAGAAAGTCGGCAAAACCACACAAAGACATGGAATCTTTGTCAGCATGAAACTGCTGCAATCCCATTTTCATGTCTTGGCTTCCTGGCCGCCCAAACCGACTGACTTGGACCTCTCAGCATTGGAAGACTATTGTCTGAAAGATTCGGCATGATTCAACATATTCATTACATATTCATTACATACTCATTACATATTCATTACATATTCATTACATATTCATTACATATTCATTACATATTCATTACATATTCATTACATATTCATTACATATTCTCAAAAATCAAGTCTGCACAAGTCTGCACAAACTGCACGATGCTCAAAACCAGGCTGACCCTGGCCGACTCTTCAGGATTTGTGCCTGTCGCCCTGAGATTCGCGCAAATGGCCAAACAAAACGCCCACTCTTCATAGCCAAGCTCCTTCGCAGCGCGTCCAACCTGGCAAAAGGTTCACAAAGTATCTCATGTTTCGACAGTCTGCAACAGAAAGCAAAGGAAGCAGCATGGCATACAGTTTGTCGCATCGATAATTGCAAAGAGATCACGGTGACCAAAAACATAAGATTACACAAGAATATAACCTCGACGGCCACATTCAAGCAACCATTACCGATGGCAAAGTACAAGAACGGGCACAATTCAGAAGCAGAAAGTGGAAACAGCGTAGACACAAATTACATCAAATTACAGTATAAAAAGGAGTCAACTGAAAAAACAGGCGCTCCAGCTGTCCCAGAAAAGAAATGGACACTGGGAGCCTCCGGGAAGAGGGTCCAGTCCTGTGCTGCAAAGTTTGGCACAACACCAAAAGGATTCTTGAAACAGACCTTGCATGACCTTGCAATGCTGATGTGTGGTCGCAAAAACAATAGAAACACTATTTACATCCAGCATGTGGTGCGCAGCAAAGGCCTGATAGTGATGAATAGAGGGACATGACATTGAACAAAGTGGACGTTTCAACCGTTCTGAAATTTCTTCTGGTTCATCTTGAAGACTCTCCCTGTGTATATATATATATATATGTGTGAATATATGTATATATATATATATTATATATAATTGCGCGTTCGTTTTCTACATCTTTCTGGACACAATTCTTTAGATGCCTGTCTGTAATGCCTACCCATCAAAATTCTGATGGGTCCCGTCAGCTCAACAAACAGCTGCAACCAGTTGGGTGAAATCTGAGAGACAAATTCTTTAGAGTCTTCTCCTCCTAGAGCTGATTTTTGATCTCAAATCCTTGTCGTAACAGGATGTCTACCCTGTAAATGCATTAAACTCTTTGAACAAGGTGGTGCAGGAACTTATGAAAAGCAGTCCAAGTAAAAGATTTCGTCGGTTTAGCGATCCAAAAATGTTCTTGTTTACTCTTCCAATTTATCAATGTCTATGTGGCAATCTTGTCTTTACAATCGAATTCACCATGGATGGATTAGACAGATGAGGCCAAGATATGCAAAGGTCATTCATGGAGGCTTATTTTTGGTCAGTTGTCAACGTTTAGTCATCATTTTCAATCTGTGAAATTTGATTTGACAACTCGGACGACGCCGTTTCAGTCATGGTCGTGCTGGAAGGTGATTTCTTCAGCCCTGCAAGCTGAGACTCTGATGCACCCACACCCCCGGAGGGAACGCGGATGCGGATGTGCCGTTCAAATCCAATGAATATGCTGCCTAAATCTAAAGTGTGGAATACACACACACACAGAAGCAGAGACTAAGGCTTAAAGGCTTAAAGGCTACACATACTGTTCAGTGTCTTGAAGCCAAAAAGATGTGACAAAGTGGCCAATTGGCCGCTCTCTCGTCAATGAGTTTTTCAGTGTCATCTTGATCTGATGGTACAAGTAGCTGATGGTATCTGATGATATCTGATCAAATCTGCTTCCAAATTGTCTTAAGACCGCTGGCAGCTGGGGCTGATGCATCGAATCTGCCAAGGTATACAGAATATCGTGGGAGTCACTCCTTGGTGTCACAATAGGTCTTAAGATGCAACGAGAGCACAATTTGTCATGTCTTGAAGTCGTTTTGCAACTCGTTTTGCAATCTGATCGCATTTTGTCATGTTTCGTCTTCCAAATCGCTGGGCTAATGTGGGCTACGAGTGCACAGTCGAACACTCTCATCTTCCTGTTGCAGAAAAGGATGGGGAAACGATGTGTGGATTGCGTAAGCATTTCAACTTTTCTGATCATCTTAGGATCCGCACAGTAACTCCTGGTACTCTGCGGCGTGCTGGACAATGGGTGCGGTATTTGCGTAGCCCTCGAGCTTGCGCAAACACACGTTTTTTCCGGGCGCATGTTTCAAACACAGCACGGGCTCGCAGCAAAACAGCAACCAAAACATACCAAAACAATCGAAACATATTGAAACAACCAAAACAGCGGGGCTCAAGATTTCCAGAAAGATTCAGCACGTAGACAGGGAATGACAGGGATACGATGAGTTCAGTGCCTGTTGTACCAGCTCCGACTCTTCAGGCACAGAAATCCACCTGGGCCAGAAAATCATGTGGATGGCATGGTCAAACATCTGGGCACCCATCTCAAACAATCCATGTGTCCACATCTATAATATAATTCATGCCATCAGCATGTCTCACCAGATTTTTGAATCTGTCTGAGCAGCAAACGCTACAGGCGCTACCGATTTTTTCTCAGCAGGTTCCGGCTCTGACCTTGCAAAACTGTGAAGTGACTCTGAAGTGTGAGTGACAAGAGGAGTGACAACGAAACACGTCAAAAACGGTCCCAGCTGTTGCACCATGATGTACCAAAATTGTAGACCCATCGAATCTTATGGAGACATCCAATGTGCCAAACATTTTGAAAATCCTTTGCGTCTGCATCGAGATACATGTTCGACCAACAACTTGCAAAATGTCTTCCCACGAAAATCATGAAACTTACATACACAAAGTAAGACAACAGAATCACGTAAAACATCATAAAGCAACAAATTGCATCAAATTGCAATTTGCGCAGTTTGCCATGCAAACCAGGCAACCGAGGCAACTCTCCAAGATTCGCCAAACAAATTGAGGCCGACACGCGGAAACTGTAGGTTTCGCTGGCCTTCAGGTTTTGGTCGCGCAATTCTACAGTCCTATGGTTCCTATGGTCCTAGGCTCAACCTTGCAAGAAAAGAGCAACAAAAGTGAATTTGATGATGTTTATGAGGGCATACTAAAATGTACGCGTCATATGTGCTCAATACCAGACAGTGCCCGGCCGTGCCAGGGCAAAAATTTGGAAAAAACACCTGGTTATGAGAAATCAGTGGCCTGTAGGAAAGTTTTTGGCATGCAGAAGCAACGGAGTGTTGAAGTTGTCCGGTGCATCAACGAATGAGCAGATAGTTGTTGAGATGCAATACAGATGACATGAAAGAATCCGTGCGCAACCGATTGAAGGGAACAATGAACCAATGCACCACTGAATCCATGAATCAATGAATCACCGAGCCAATGAATCAACGAATCAATCAATAGATGAAACATTGAGCCACTCAATCAATGAATCAATGAATCAATGAGCCAATGAACCCATGCATCACCAAACCAATGAATCAACGAATCAGTCAATAGGTGAAACATTGAGCCACTCAATCAATGAATCAATGAATCAATGAGCCAATGAACCCATGCATCACCAAACCAATGAATCAACGAATCAATGATGCGATGAAACAATGGCATGAGCCACTGAATCAATTATTCAACGAACCAATGAATCAATGCATCAATGGGTCAATGCATCACTGAATCACTCACTGAATCATTGAGCCAATGGACCAATGAACCAACCAACCAATAAATCAACGAACCGGGGAATCAGTGATGCAATCGACCAGCGGATCACAACGAATCAACGAATCAACAAATCAATCAATCAGTGAAACAAAGAATCAACGAATCAATGAGTCAATGAATCAATGCATCAGCGAACCAAAGGATCAACGAGTCAATGAATCAACGAGTCAGTGAATCAATGAATCACTGAACCAATCAATGATCGATCCAATGTGGGTGAGTGAGCTACCTTCTTTGTTGAGCGGCTTCTTCACTGAGCCACCTCTTTGCTGACGCGCCCCTTCGATGAGCTACCTCTTCGCTAAGCTACCTCTTCGGTGAAGCGCCCCTTCTCCCGGCCACTCCTTCTCTGAGACACCTCTTCTGTGGCATCCGCAACCCAAGTCTTCTCTTCGCGCAGCCAGTGCAATCCATTTGGCGACCTCCAGCTGCAATTCTGAATAATGCAAATGTGGCACTATGCTGAAAAACTACCTGCGCGTGCAGCTGCTACAATGTGTTTTGGCAACTTCCAGCTGCAACCCCGAACAGCTGCCGATGCTTTCCTGCGCGCATCCGTGCCAATGCGTTTTGTCACAGTCAGTTGCAAATCTGCAAAGCAGGAGCGTCAGCGTCGCACCAAATCGACCAATGCTCCTACAGCGCTGACAGTGGGGACGATTCCGCGCCAGTCTGCGGCCCTCAATTTTTTTTAAACCTTCTTTGTGAAATCGAACTCTCGCGCGCGTTTTTCAAACCTCATCTTCTGAGAGTGCTCCGAACCCCTCAGCTTTTCAAACAGTGCGAAGTGCAAACCCAGCTGGCCCCTTCAGTCCCGTGCGCTTTTTGTCGACAACTTTCCCAGATCGAGCCCCGCAAGCCCCCCGTAAAAACACAGTTTTCACCCGTGAATTCAGACGCTCCTGAACTGCTACTCTCCTCTACTGTTCCCACCAGCGAGCTGCTATTGCAACCTCTGTGGTTGACATGCTGACAAGACTGATTCCGTAGCTCGGAAGTTTGCGAACTAAACTTGCTTTGATGACCGTATCCATATATATATATATATATGTGTGTGTGTGTGCGTGTGTTCCCGAGGGCGTCTGAGCGCAGGGTTCTTCTAAAAGCGGGGTCCTGCTATACATCTTCACACACTCACATCTTCGCATCCTCACATCTTCACATACTCACATCTTCAGATCTTCACATCCTCACATCTTCACATACTCACACCCTCACACTTTCGCATACTCACATCTTCACATCCTCACATCTTCACCTCTCTCTCTCTCTATCCCTTTCTCTCTCTCTCTCCCGCTCCCTCTCTCTCCCTCTCTCTCTCTCTCTTTCTCTCTCTCTCCTCCCTCTCTCTCCCTCTCCCCTTTCTCTCTATCCTCCTTTTTCTTCTCTCTCTCTCTCTCTCTCCCTCTCTCTCTCTTTCTTTCTCTCTCTTTCTTTCTCTCGCTTTCTTTCTCTCTCTTTCTTTCTCTCTCTTTCTTTCTCTCTCTTTCTTTCTCTCTCTTTCTTTCTCTCTCTTTCTCTCTTTCTCTCTCTCTCTCTCTCTCTTTTTTTAGGCCGCGGGCAGTGCCGACGAGGCGTCACGAAACGTCAACAAATTCGCACGGAACGAGGTTCGAGTCGCAAAAACTGAGGAAAAATTGCGATTTAACATCTTTGGCGGCAACTCTTTCGCACGAAATGAAGTTCGAGTCGCAAAAACTGAGGTAAAATTGCGATTTAACATCTTCGGCGGCAACTCCTTCGCACGAAATGAGGTTCGAGTCGCAAAAACATCGGCGGCAACCTTTTCGCACGAAATGAAGTTCGACCCGCAAAAACTGAGGGAAAATTGCGATTCAACATCTTCGGCGGCAACCTTTTCGCACGAAATGAAATTCGAGTCGCAACGATTTCACGTGAGCGGCGGCAACCCTTTCGCACGAAATGAGGTTCGGATCGCAAAAACTGAGATAAAATTGCGCAGGTGTGCCGCAGCAACCTTTTCCCACGTTTCGCACTTTGCGTTGCATCATCGTCATCGTGTGTGACCGTCCGGTTTTTAGAAAAAGCCGCAACCAAAACCGTCTCAGTTTCGCAAGTGCCATCAATTTTGGACTGAGAGACGATCGTTTTTGAGCCAGAGAACGTGCAGAACACTTAGGCTATTATCCAGTCATATTTGCAGCTTTAAAAAAACAACGTATTTTGCCCTTCATCTTAAATTGCCAGCCATCGATAGTCTAGACAGCTGTTTTCGAAAAGTCGCATGCGAAGCAACCAGAGCTGTCTGAGTGTCGCAAACGACAGCATTTCTGCAGACGCATCGTCCGCTCCGACGTAGAAAAGGCTTGAAGTTTTCGAGAGACTTGACTGTGGTCAAGTTACCCTGTGAAACTAAACAAATCCAGTCAAGTACCAGACACAAAAAATGGCATAAAACTTTTCGAATGGCTTGCTTGCTGTCCAGTTGTCATGTGGAACCAATCATCTTTGCTCCATCTCGCAGATTGGTAAGCGTTTCGAAGACAGTTGTCTAATTTCAACGAATCAGAACGTCCATGCCGCGGCATGGAATGCGGAAGTGGACGGAAGCCAGGCAAAAGGACGTTCAGGATGCATACAGTGACACTGCTTCCTGGACGGCGTTGGATGAAATCACCCAAAACCACAATTACAGTTTCAGATGCATAGCAGAGTGGCCTGTGGATGGTTGCATTGTTTGCAGACCTACGGAGAAGTCGGCTCTGCTGCTTGGCAGCTTGCAAGCGGCTTACACCTTGCGAGTCATCAAGGAAGAGCTTGCCTTGTCTGTAACAGTGGTCGTATCAATGTGCGACGCCGAAATGAAAATACACGGAGCCCCACCAAATTGGAGCGCGTATTTCACTGAGCAAAATTTTTTTATATTCAATGTCAGCTGGACGACATCACAGTGAAGCAGCCCCAGCGCAATGCGGACGGGCACAAGGCATCGCAAGACGAATGCCTGTCCACTTGGAAGAGTGCTTCCTCCATCTTGGCTGTTGCTGCTGAAAAGCCCATGAACATTTTGTTTCATTGCTTTGGTGGCATCAACCGCAGCGCTGCGGTTTTGTGTGCTTGGCTCATCGCCGCACATGACTGCAGCGCTGAAGAAGCTATCCGCATTTTGCTCAAGAAGCGGCCTTCCCTTCGACCATGGCAACATCGAGGCTACGTCTTGGATGCATGATGGTTGGTGGAAAAAAATCGACCTCAGTGGCAGCGTCACTTCGTAGGGGCCAATTCATAGTTCCAACTTGCCTCTGCGCTGTGAACATTACATTCGCAGGATGCATAGATATCGGAATGGTGTCAGACGTTACTTTTCACTTTTAAGTATGAAGCTGCAGGAAACAGGTAGACTGGAACTGTCTGAGCCTTGTGCACGCGCTTCCTTTTGATCATGAATTAGCTGCACACAGGCACTAGAAAGTAGAGCGCAAGTCAATCGGATCTGTCTGAGACTTGCTCGTGCACAGTGTACTCTTTTGAACCAATGTCCGCAAAACAAAGACGCTGATCGCTTCTCCGCATACGGGCTCTATGTCAGTTGTTTCAAATTACGATCTCTAAGTAGCAGTCCTGAGAAGCATTCCTAAGTAGCATTGTCGTATGTTTAACCTTGTCTGTGTATTTCTGGCTGCAGGTGTCATGTTTGGCCTGTTTATACAGATTTGGCATGTTTAACTTTGTTTTTGCCATGTTTGACCTTGTCTGCACATTCCTGGCTGCAGGTGGCATGTTTGCATTTCGCATGTTTGGCATGTTTAAGGCAGTTGTCGCATGTTTGACCTTGTTCGGGTATTTCTGGCTGCAGGTGTCATGTTTTTGGCCTGTCTATACAGATTTGGCGTGTTTAACTTTGCTTTTTGCCATGTTTGACCTTGTCTGCACATTCCTGGCTGCAGGTGTCATGTTTGCATTTCGCATGTTTGGCATGTTTAAGGCAGCTGTCGCATGTTTGACCTTGTTCGTGTATTTCTGGCTGCAGGTGTCATGTTTGGCCTGTCTATACAGATTTGGCATGTTTAACTTTGTTTTTGCCATGTTTAACCTTGTCTGCGCGTTCCCGGCTGCAGGTGTCATGTTTGCATTTGGCATGCTGGGTATGTTTAAGACAACTGTCGCATCTTTGACCTTGCTCGTGTCTTTCTGGCTGCAGGTGTCATGCCTTGCCAGGAGATGATCATTTGCTCGGAGGTGATGTGGCATTTCTAAGTGGCATTCCTGAGTAGCATTCCTAAGTAGCATTCTTAAGTAGCATTGCCAAGTAGCATTCTCAAGTAGCATTCCTGGGTAGCATTCCTAGGTAGCATTTCGAAGTAGCATTGCGATCATGATGTGTCACAAACAATGCTCGATGCTGCGATGGTCTGAGTGTTTGCTGTGTGTGCGAGCCAAACACAGCTTCGTGTAAAAGCGTCTGCGTGTAAGGTGTTTCTGTGTAAATGGGTGTGTGTGTGTGTAACCTCTGAACAGAGGTAAAACTTCTATCCGACGTTTGCATTGAGGGGGTGCCGGGGGCACTGATGAGACCGGCACTAACAAAGACACTCATCAGATGCCTGTGATATCGATGGGGACGCTCATCGACGTACCTGCCAATCCGATTTTTCCGTTTGATTTCCCATGAATGGCGACCGGCTAAGCCAAGAACCGGCATGGTGATGGCATGTTACTGCACAGTTGTCGCAATCTGCATCATTCGGTTTTGGATACCTTTTCCTGCAAGACAATGACTTGATCCACGACTATTTTATTTTATTTTATGTCTTCGATCGATTCAGGAACACAACGATCCTTCCATGTCACAACTCCCCTCTTATCAGGTGTATTGGAGTGTTGTTGCACGTCGAATGCACTCTAGATACAAAAATTCATAGCGACGTTTCTATACAAGTGTGTGTTAAAGTGTCTGTGTTTTAATGGGTCCGTGTGTAAAAACGTCGGTGTGTCAAAGGGTTTGTGCACAAGCGTCTGTGTGTCAAAGGGTTTGTGTGAGAGCGTCTGCGTGTAAAAGCGTCTGCGGTTTGTGAGTAAAAGCGTTGATGTGTAAAAAGGATTGTGTGTAAAAGGGTCTGCATGTGCAAGGGTCCGTGTGAAGAAGTGCCTGGGTGTGAAAATGTCTGTGTATAAAAGCGCTTGCGTGTAAAAGTGTTTGTGTGCAAACTTGTTCGTCTCTAAACACGCGGTTGTTTTTACACATGCGTTTGGCTGTGAGTCATGTTTGTATGTAAAAATATGTAAAAATGACTGTCTGAATGCTTCATTCTGTGTCTTCTTTGTTTCATCTTTCTTTTTTTCATTGCACCTCCTTTCTTCATATGTAACAGCTTTTCACAACATGTCTACAACATGTCCCTTTATTTGCACGTTACACATTCACATCTCATTTCTTTTAGGCATCGTCATATATTTCTCCATGTATAATTCATGCTATACGATCTTCATAGTTACACATCTCATTCTTACACCTCTCACTATGCTCCTCTACGCTCTCGGGCCATCCTTCGTCTAGTATAAATACAGTGTGTGTATATATATATATGCATAATTGTATACTACATGTCTATACATCCTCAAACATCTAGCATAACGATGCAAGCCTGCTTTGAGGTCAAACGCCGATGACCGAATGCAAGCCAACATGTGCTTCGGAAGGGTGGCTGATTGAGTCAAATCCAGATTGATGAACCCATTCACCCACTGGCCTGATTGAAGTCGGATGCGGCTGCGCTTTGGAAGGCTGCGTGCCTGTTTGCTGCTCCCATCTGTCCAGCTGGTCTTTCTCATGCCCTCGATTCATGCTTTTGAATTTTAGTAGTCCCAAGTAACAATTCCGTCCAATCCGACGTTGCTCTCTGGCACGCGCATTCAAATCTCACACATGAAAGCGGCTGAGCCAATACTATTGACCCCATGGCTGCATACCATCGGCATGTCCCTGTGTAGTATGAATTATCTCAATCTCCCTGGTAGCTTTCAGATTGACTGTGAAGTTGGTCTCTGATGGATTTGTCCCTTTCTGCTGTCTTTGTCCTTAGAAGTCCCCATCCCAATCCGAGTCCTTCGATGTCCCATTCTCTCTCTCTGCCTCGCTTTTTCTCTTTTTCTCTCTTTCTCTCTTTCTTTCTCTATCTGTCTCTCTCTCTCTCTCTTTCTCATTCCTAGCACTGCTATGCATTCAATATATTGTTCTGTGTTGGTCGTCTCTACCAACTCTGAATTCGGTCCTTGCCGAGTTGGGAGCCCTCGGCTTCGCCGCGGCTCCTGTTGAGCTCGAACGGTTCGCGACGGGGAACGAAGGGAACGAAGGGAACGAAGGGCCAAATTGTAAGTGCCGGGAAGTCGGCCATTCACAAAAAAATATGGAAACCATCAGCTGTAGAAAAAATCAACGAACATCAGATTTTGCACAAGCGCTGGGCCTCGCCTGTAGCGAAGCGCTTGGCCTCGAAGGTTTTGGAAAATCTGTGTTCTTTTGCTCCAGGTTTTGCTTCAAGTTCTGCTCATGTCTGACCCCCATCTAAAATGATTTTGGGCTTGTAGGGATGACTTCCGTGGTGCTTGAAATACCCAAACCTCAGCCTTAAGAGACATGGAAGAAATCTGGAGGAAATCTGAGCAAGGAACAAGGCCATCATCATATTGATATCATATGATGATTCATCGAGAGCAAAAGATTTAGATTGAATTAAGAGTAGTCGAGAAACCTCAGCCATCAGTTTCTTATTGTTTGCCCAAGTCAGGGGAATGAATCGGTAACGACGGGAAATGCTCATGGCAAGCACCCAGCGCAAAATGTCTGCGGGAGGGCCGTGTTTTCAGTGTCCCTGGGAATTGGGCGCAGGATCTGACCGATGAGTTTGCCTCTCAAGCAGCGGTTACCGACTACGGTGAGTTAGGTAACCAGTAGCGCTTTGTGCAGTCGCGTCCCATACGCCCTGAGCTATTGAGTCTTGATGAGCAAGATTCGTCGAAATGGAAGCTTGTGAAAGAAACGATGATTTTGTGATTCTGGTATCTGCATTGCCTCAAAGCCCCTACTATTTAAGAGTGTAACCTAACCAGCCCTATTCAACCATGAACCTGCGGCTCAGAGCAAGTGATTGCGAAACCAAAACTCCATCTCTCTCTCTCTCTCCCCCTGTTTCATGATTGATTGAGCGATGTTGACTAGTTTCAAATAAATCCGTTCCCAAGCTTTTTTGGCTGGAAATCTGTGCAAATTCCGAAGAATGTGTGGCCAAACTACTCCGCGGGAAGATTGCTTCCCACACTATGCGTCTGTTCCACGACTTTTCTTTTAGGATTTCTGATGATGTATGCAGTATCTTGTTCCCAAGTCAGCCCGGACATGATCCCAAAGGCCTTGCCTGACACTTGGTCGTGTTGCTGCAGGTTTCGTTGCCGGCTTTGGGCCTGAGGGCCTGCACTTGGAAACATCGCAGGTGAACGGAAGGTGAAAACACAGATGCCTGTGAGATGAGACTGTGAGCCATGTGAAACATGTCGACGGCACTGCCGGGCCTGGGCTGCCTGGGCTGCCTGGGCTCTGGCTTTGGTGGTTTTGCTGGCTCTGCCGGCTCCGGCTCCCAGGTATCCCACTGCTCCCATTCCGAAGACTCCCAAGGCTCTTCTGGCTGTGGTGCCTCCGGTTCTGCTGCTTCTGCTGCTTCTGCTTGGTGTGGTTCGCATGATTCGTCCCACTCGCCTGGTTTGTCATGCTCGTCCCACTCCCAAGTCTCCTCTCGCACCGGCTCGAATAACTCTGGCTCTGGAGGCGCCTGCTTCGGCGCCTGCTTCGGCGCCTGCTTCGGCGCCTGCTTTGGCGCCTGCTTCGGCGCCTGCTTTGGCTGTGCAGGCCGTGCCGGTCGGGCACTCGGAGGTGGCCCTGCTGGCTCCACCGGCCCTCTTGTTGGCGCTTGAACTCGGGCTCCTTCATGAAGGTTCCAAACGAGTTTTGTGGTGCAGGGGGAATTCTGATTTAAGGCCTTTGAAGCCACAAAAGGCGTGAAGAAGACAACGCTTTGAGTAATGAAGCAAATTCAGGCAATGATTCTCGCACAGAGTCCTATAATTTTCTCAGACGCAGGCTTTGGTCTTGCCTAAACATGTCCAAGGCAACCAGGAACACAGTCTTTCATCACACTTGATTCATACCAACTCTGTGTCCTCTCTCAGAAATTGGAAAACAGGCTCAACCAAAATAAACTCGAGATTGAACAAGACGGCAATCCAAATCAACCGGTTCTTGCGCCCGCCCAATCAAACGCTTTGCGTGTTGAACAATGAAGCATTCTGCACAGCCTGCGAAAATCTGAAAGTACTTTTTGAGCTGTTGCAAGGCATCAGCAGAACAAGTTGAGGTATGCACAGAAAGGGTTAAACATTATTAAACATTGTTAAATTGTTAGACCACGGCGCAGCATTCGGACAGTTTATGGATAGCAGTGCACCTTCGCATCTGCAACGACCTTTTTGATGGGCAATGACTTTGCTGTGGGCCTCAAGCTGGCCCCCGGTTATGATTAGTTACGATCAAGAACTGTCCAGAATTGCGTTGTACAAGAAAATTTAGTGCAAGAAACTGTACTAGAAGCTTGTCAATAGGGTCCATACCAGTATAAAACAAATCATATGTGTATGTATATATATATATATATTGTTTAAATATATATATATATATAACACATTTATGTATGTATGTATGTATGTATATATATATATATATATTATGTATTATGTAAATGTATATATAGTGAAATGCATGCCTAAAACTCTTGCCCTTTCATCAACTATCGTCTCTTTGTTGCTTGGTACAAACCTCATGCTTCTCTTGCAGAGGTCTTTAAAAGCGGTGGTTTTAAATCTCTGCGACTTTTTGTGCCTAAGCCGAATTATGCCGAGTCTAGGCCTCTGGCTTTGCAGGCGTAAAAGGTTTCACAGGACCTCAACCGCGCCCATCGTTTTAACGATCAGAGTGACAATCGTCAAACTCGTCAAAGTCGTCAATCCCCTCATCTTGCTTGTGCAAAGATTTGGCGGAAGCAAAACAAATCTTCGATTCCAAGGACGCGGGAGTCCATACAAGGTGGGAGTCAGAAGACTTCGAAGAGTCAGAGGAAAAGGAGCAGAAGCACGGGAGGAAACTGTGAATTTGGCTGTGACAACCGAAATGGTCCAAGACTTTGTATCGCATGAGCTTAAACAGTTCAAACAGTTTGCATTTCACTCAAATCACAAGGATAGTGGCGCGAGCGATTGCTTTAGAAGCAAGGATTTCCAGGCGCAAGACTTGCATCTGCTTGCTTAAGCCTTGGTGGCCGTGGCTGGCTTGAAACCTGGGGTTGCACACTGTCTTGCATCATGCAAGTCAGACCAAGTGTCCATCGACATTCTAGGATATTTCAGCAAATCAAGCATCCCTCTAAATAGATTTCAATAGACTCTTTGAAGTGCCAGTCTCTTTCAAGGAGGTAAAAAGTCGAAGTATGAAGCACGACGAACAATTTATGTCTGATCCCTTACATCTCCTGAACAGAGCCTGCATGCACTCACACAGACACAAACACGCACGTAAATATGTATATTATATGATATTTATATGTGTATATTATATATATATATATTATGCAATATACACACACTATCACACTCTTCCATAGCATGATCTCCTCATTTGGTTTGGGCAGTTTGGGCTGTTTGGGCACAAGAAAATGGGGCACGAACTTGGTGTTTTTCGCCTTGGTGGCGCTTTCGGCATTTTGTTTGCATTGGATCTCGGACACTGGGATCGAGCTGCAACGTGCAGCCCTGTTCATGGAGAGGGCAACTACTAGGACATAATGACATAGTGGGACAGTTTGTGACATATTCTTTCTATTTCATACTATCATTGTGAATACGCAAAAACTGACCGATGCCGTGCTTTGGCTCCAAGATGCTGCAAGCTTCAAGATGCTTGAAGATGCTTCAAGTCTAACTTGAACAGTTCTGGATAGCTGTACTGCGCTGTGACAGCTTTGACACCGACAGCCCTGGCGACGCTCAGCCTCTTGCCCCAGAACCGGGCGGCCTTCAAGCATGAATCCAGTGATCAAGATAGGCCTTGACTGCTATGCTACACCTGATTTTACATCCTTCTACAGTACCTATGCAGCTATGCAAAATTATGCAAATCTATCCTAGTACCTTTCGCTTCTTCTTCCACACATCGCTTCCATCCACATCTTTTGCAAATGGCTATGGCTTTCAGAAAACCATAAACAGTAAACATGCCCTGAAGAGAAGGTTGAAAGGAAACCAGCGAACGACCAACAAACTGCCTCTTCGCCGTTCGCATAATCAGTGCAGGGACAAAGGCTGACTCGCAAATTTGGGCCAGCTGCGAGGAGCATGTGACAGCTACTTTCAGGGATGATGGAAGATGACGGAAGATGACTTTCAGTCTGTCCAAGTCTCCAAGTCGATCATCAATTTACTCATCCTTTGACGGGACTTGATTCGGGACGGAACTCATAGATCTTGACAGGAACAGTATGGAACAGTTCACTTCCAGGGTTGGAAAGGCCTGGCACCAAGCTTTGAACGTGTTCAAAAGACAGATCACTACAGCTAGCTGAACTCCCCATCAAGCACAAACATTCTAATTCTTGGTATATGTATATAATTGTAATATATATCTACATATATACATATATATGTTTATATATATATACACATATATATATATATATAAACTATAAACATTCTTAAAATCTTGACGTGTCCAAGCGGAAAAGCACTGCACGCTGCTAAAGTCCTTTCAGCAGATTCAAAGCACTTTTCCTGTGAAGCTCGAACTTTAGAGCTTCAATCGCAAACTGCAGCCAGCGACCACTGCTATCCCAAGGAAGTCTTTGAAACACAAGAATCACCAAACGTCACTCAGTCACACAGTAAATGGACTCACAATGACTCACAACTGTTTCCATTTGTTGCAAGCATTGGCTGACATGTGTGAATATACTTGACAAATATAAAGCGTCAATACTTGACAGTCAGTTACGGCATGCTACTGCACAACAAACGCAGAGTTCACTGTATATACTACGACATACGGTATATCACCACAAGTCACAGGGCTGCTTGTTGAATCAAGAACAGAAAAGCAAACTCTGTTTCGAACAAAGTCTGACTTTGGGTGTATGAAATAGCCTCTTTTTCTTCAAGGCATACCTATGCTGTTTGGGCTCATGCGAATCGCATCAGCCATGTAAACAAATTGTGCTGAGACATCACGCCCTGGTAGAGGACTGTCTGCTTTTGCAACTTCAGTCGTGCTTGCATGCTGCATGTCCCTATCAAATGAATCTGCGAAATCTTCCCATCACCAAGTCAGCTCATGTCCGCGCCATCTTGCGCGGCCTCTCCTTTTTGGCCAGCCTGCGTGCATGATGCTTGACAAGTCTTGACAAACCATTGAACAAATCAAACCTACTTCTGGAAATCTGTTTCCACAAAGCAAAACAACTTCACCATAGAATTTAGCCAGCCAGAAACGTGCCACATCGTTTACAATCCAGTCAGCTGGTTTCTAGGCTAAGGAGAGAAACAAACCTGCCAAGCTTACTTGCTCTACAGGGCAAAGCAAGGCACGTCGTGCATGTTGCGGCACACTTGCTTGAAACTTTCCCCAAACAGCTAGACTAAAAAAACACGCGTTTCTTCACTCACAACAAAGATGTCGAAGATTGTCGGGAGTTTGCGGGCAGTGGCAAAGGCCAGAAGAGATCAGAAGAGATCAGAAGAGATCAGAAGAGATCAGAAGATCAGAAGAGTGGAGACATGTGCGACATGTGGAGACATGTGGAGACACTTGTCACAGAACCTGAGGCCCCTGCAGCCATTCAGAGGATTGCCTTGCGTGACTCATGGTTAGCCTTAGCATCTGAACAAATACTACAAAATGCTACAAATGAGTCAGTGAGGGTCACTAAATCAAAATTTGTCAAAAAGCATTCAAAAAGCAAGATTATACGATTCTACTTTTCAGAAAGATGGATTCAGACTGATTCAGAAGAATTGCATATCAGTACCTCAAATCAGTTCCCTGTGGAAAACACTGCAGTGGTTTGCCCTGCGTTCTTGTGAGTGTCAGGCCCCACTTCTGGATCCACAAGAACAAGGAAGGGGCCCATCTTGAGCCTCAAGCAGTTAGAACAAGCAATAACAAGAATCCCAAAAGGTCTCAAAAGATCTGAAAAGCTGGTGCTTCTCCTATCTTCTGCTTGCTGAGGCTTAGAACAAGAATCCGTCGCTTCAATCGAAGCTATGCTCCAAATCTTACATACCCTTACGTGGTTGTCAGAAGAAATAGAAGATAGAACACGTTAACAGACCATCCACAGGTTGCACCATTTAGAGTTTAGAGACATAGAGACACAAGCTTTTTGTCCTGGACAAATAGATCAAAATAGTCGATCTACAAACTTGTACCGCTGCAAACTGAGATCTGTTCGTATCAGCACTCCTCAGCTGAAGCGCAGGGAAAAGATGGGAAAAGCCCACTTCAAAGCCGAGTCGTCAAAATGCACTGGGGCTCAAGACGTCTCAAGATCAGAGAAAATGTTAGACTTTACACTACTTTATACTACTTTGTACTACTTTGTA
Organism: Symbiodinium sp. clade C Y103; assembly: GCA_003297045.1. Taxonomy (NCBI): domain Eukaryota; class Dinophyceae; order Suessiales; family Symbiodiniaceae; genus Cladocopium; species Cladocopium sp. clade C. The sequence goes on along the minus strand of BGPT01000876.1, from coordinate 4,361 downwards.
CTACGTTGTACTACACTTTGCAATTCACTATACATCACTCGACTTCATCTTGTGTCAACATTGTAACAGCAATGCAAGATCAATCACTGCCAAGGCTCCGAATCGCTGCTTCATCAGCAATGGTCAAATCCAAATCGTCAAGAGCGATCCAGTGGCGAACCTTCCAGCGTGCGTCACTGAATCATGGTCAACTACAGAATCTATCGAAAAAATAAGACAAAGTCTTCTACTGTCGTCTATATAGTTAAGGCATATTAAGGCATACCTAGATTTGCCACGAGAAGTCCGTCCTCATGAACGCGTCAATAGAACTAGGCAGCTTCCCAAGTTTGAAGCACCGCATGCAGCAAGCTTTGCTTGAGCTGGCAAGTGTCTACTTGATCCAAATTGTTTGGACACTTTCAGAGGCAAAGTGCACTGGTCAATGCCTTGCACATCGGACATTATTGAATTCCAAGGCAGAAGTCCAAAGATCCGCAACTGTGCAGACAGATCAACCATGACTATCTAATAATATCTTGGAATTCAGGTCTACATGGTCTACTACACCATTTTACAATCCCTTTTTCTCTGTTTCTTGAAGAGCTTTAAGAAATAGATAGAAATGGTGTAAGATTAGCTTTGATCTTTTACGTGCTTTCTCAGCATATCGCTCTCTGTCATAACTTCGATATCTTCGATACGTTTCCCGTGCATCGCCTCCCTGTGCTCTTGCAGCCAGGCGGTGATTTCACGGGCGCGTCGCTCCGCCCAGCGAAGCCGCAGCGTGGCCTCCGTCACCGTGAAATCGTGAAATGACAAAATCGTCGGAGTTTATTGAGGTTTCACAAATTTCATGAAAATTGAATTGTTGAAGGATGTGTCATGGAGGCCAGGGGGGCCGAAAACGTTGTTGGAAAAGGATGATTCAAATTGCTGCATGTTACAGTACTGTAACAGTCTGTAACTACAATGAAGGTGGTCCTGTTCACTGGGTAAAGAGGCTTCAACAGAGGTGCAAATGCACACATAGTGTCTCACTCTCTCGTAGCAATGTCAAAGTGAAGCGCGTGCCACAAAAACCTATGTACCCCTGGCGATGTACAAGTCCGGGCTCCGCTTCCCGAGAGCACATTTGAAATCGTTCGAAGGGTTGTTGTAACAAAGAAAAAAAATGCGAAGATTTGTAATCAGCTTCACAAGAACCACTGCGCAAATCATTACGCTTCATCATGGAGGTCATTAGCTTCATCATGGAGGATTGACCGCAGCTTAATTGCCTTCCTCCTTCCAGTTTGACAGACTTCTTATTATATATTTGTATGTATGTACCCTCAATCCAATTTTGAGCAGAAAGTTCAGACTGGAGTATCTTTTGGTCCGTTGGCAGTTGGACAGTAGAAATTCCTTATGACCTGTGCAGGACCTGTACCTGCTTGTCGGGATCGAGCTTTGTACCAACAAAGAGGTCCTGGCAAAGCCGAAAGGATCAAAATGTGATCATCATGTGAATGCTTTCAAAAACTTTGAAAGGGATACACACCAGTGCAAACATGTGCAGACCGCTCCTGCGAAGGCCTACCTTTCTAGACAAAGCTAGATCTCAGTTTCTGATTCCACTCAACTCACTGGAATCAGAAGTCGTTACAAAAAGTATGTCTTTCCCTATACATACTTCCTGTCCCTTTGAACTTCTCATCCTGGTGAGGGTCTCAGAAGTGTGAGCCACTGCCCGCGTCTCCTCTCGTGGGCGCAAAACAGGGGTAACTCCCCTCACGCGCCTGCAGGATAGCAGGAGTGGTGTCAGATCACGTCATGCCCTTGACAGTTTCCTACTGTTGTCCGCCAGCGTTTCACTTTGTGGTCTTTGCCGTCGGTCTTTAACATACTGCCTCTAGCATCCTCTAGCTAGTCGTCTTTATGCGCTCTGCTTTAGACACAAAAAGAGGTTAGTTTTGCCTCAATAATTATGTTTATCAAGCTTTATTGATTTATTACTAATATTACACCAAATTCAATCTTGATTTATTCCATTTTCCAAATGGGCAGCCGAGCCTAGCTACTTCAAGTCTCGCAAGTCTCACAAGTCTCGCAAGTCTGAAAGTCTGAACAGGGGCTCTGCAAGGCTTTCAGGGCTAAGCTTGTCACATGCCCAATGCTCTGAGCGCAGTTTGTGCCTGGACCGAAAATCATTTGGCAAGGCTGAGACGAGCTTCGCTTGGCCATCACTGAATCTGCAGCACCGAATCTGCACTTTTTTTAGATTTGAATGGGATTCCAATGTTGCCCAATGTTGCGTGTATCACTTGATACCACTTGTCTACTTGAATACTGAATACTTCAGCTACGGAGATACGTAACCCTCAAGAGTGTCATGTGTGGCTGCATGCTACCCAGGGATTCAATGTGTCAGTGCAACATGCGTCCGGTTCTGTTTTCAAGCACCTGTTTTTGAGACCAAGATCTCTGTGATTCTTCCTGGTTTTTAGTTTCCATTCTCAAACCATTCTGATTTCTTTATCTTTCTTTTGTCTTTTGGTACAATCCTTCTGTGTTTCTTCGTTATTTGTCTTTTGTGATTTCTGTGCCCTGGGGCCTCTTCGAGCAGTGATGAACTTCTTCGCCACTCCGATGAGACCACGAGGCCTTCGGTGGTTGGAGTCCACCAGGGGCGAATCCCAGGGCACTCCCACTATGCAACACTGTGTACGTCACACATCAACAGATACGAAATGATACGAATCTAAGCTAGAAAAAGCGAGACAGAACTGGATGGATTCACTTTGCAACCAATGCACATTCAATGACCTCCCAGTCAACTCCTGATGATTTCTGTCACTGCTATAAATGCGCTACGAATTTGTATCATGTCACCCGTTGCTCTACCGTGGCTGTAGACAAGGGCAGTCAGGGTGAGGAAGTCAAAGGACATCCTTGTAATATATCTAACGATATCTAACAATATCTAACAGATCATCAAAAAATATGGCACATCTAGACTCATCTAGCAACTTGTTTCTTGCTGCAAACTTATCACTGGAGCTTGCGGTGGCACTCTGGGTCTCCCAGCTCGCGCCCGTAAGGTGTATCAAATACCTGCAACGAGAGCATCTCAGTGCTGGATCCGGATGGATCCTGCAATGCTCTACGGACAAGCTATGACAAACTTTCACGCTACATGTATTGCACGTCTTCCATATATCACACGCACTCCAAATATTGCATTGAAGGACACATATATTTACATACACTTGAACTTATCATATATGTATATATTATGTACAGTATATTATATACATATTATTGTATCATATTGCATATATCATCATACATTACATACGGAAGAAGCAAATGCTTCAAGATCAGTCTTGCAAAGATGCCCCCGTTTTTGCTGGCAAACAAAGTGTGTAGAAATGATTGGAAGCTCAAGGGTCTGTGTCATGAGTCGCCGCTCCAATCGACCAGTTTTCCTGTTGATCCTGTTGTCCCCTCGAAGTCCCTCGACAATCCTCGATCCCACCCCGGCACTTGAGAGCTCGCAGTGCTTCAGGTAAAAGCGCGCGATTTCCCCTGGCACGGATCACGGTCAATCAAGAGATTCAAGAAATTCAAGGTGGACACGCAGCCAAAATCACGTCAATCACGTCAATCACACGCAAAAAACGGGTGGAAGAGTTACTGCAAGAGTATGCAAGAGTACACAACATCTATGAAGCTGGGGTTGTGCCCCAAGTGTCAAGCATTGCTGAGGTCCAAGCAAATCAAGAGGCAAGGTGCCCCCATTCACAGTAATCATTGGAACGCTCTCCAACCTCGAGTGGCCACTGCAGTCTGCCACAATATGCCATAATCGAAGGAAGTTTAGAAGTCTATACTTCCGTTTTACGGAATTTCATTGAATAGCAATTCATTAGCAATTCACTTGATTAGCAATTCACTTGATTAGCAATTCACTTGATTAGCAATTCACTTGATTAGCAACTCACTTGATTAGCAATTCACTTGATTNTTAGCAATTCACTTGATTAGCAATTCACTTGATTAGCAATTCACTTGATTAGCAATTCACTTGATTAGCAATTCACTTGATTACCAATTCACTTGATTAGCAATTCACTTGATTAGCAATTCACTTGATTAGCAATTCACTTGATTAGCAATTCACTTGATTAGCAATTCACTTGATTAGCAA
>BGPT01000875.1:216135-226856 GCA_003297045.1 Symbiodinium sp. clade C Y103 | reverse complement strand
AAGGTATCCAGGATGCAAGTTGTAGTAAAAAGGTTGGGCCCCGCTATTTATTTACTACATTTTGAGAGCCCAACCCCAAGCTGGAATTCGAACGGCCATTGTATATATATATATATTTATAATATATATATATATAATATATATATATATACATATATCTATGATATTATACCACATCATAATATGAGTGATCCAGATGATATCGACCTCCTCCATACCATCAGTATGTCATCTGGACAACTGATATCACCAAAAACTCATTAATCATAAACCCATTTACTTTACTCTTGGGGTCTCAATCAATGGCATATCACCTCATTCCCCAGAAACACTTCGCTCACTCCCGACCCCTTCCCCGCAACTTTTTCGCTGGCTATACCAATGAGTCGCTCCGGCCCCGCCCTACCCAAGTAGTTGCAACGACAAACGACGAGACGCAAAGACCGAGCAACAAAACTACTCGACAGTAGACCGCAACGCAGGCAGAAACCATTCTCGCACAGAAAACAAGCAACACTGAAGATGTATGTCAGAATATGCTATAATTATAGATATAATATAGATATAATCTGATTGATGTCTACTTTAAAGCACATTTGGGATGATCCTTACATTGCTTCATAGGTTTGTGGTGGTTCAACCGCCATACCGTGGCAGCTGGGGCCAAACCGCTGCAGTGTAACCAATTCAGAAGACAGAGAAAAGGTGGAGGTTGGCAAGCGGGTTTGTCTGAAAATGGGGTTCATCCTCCAAAAAACCATTGAAATATGGGCAAACAATTTCAACACGCGCAAGGACCTTCTTTAGGCTTCTGCGTAGGAATTGGACGGATGTTCTAGAGATGAGCCCCAACGCAACTATATCCACCGCCAAAATGTGTACCGCCAGAGAGTTGTTCCCCAATCTTCCTGACCTGACCCATTTATTTGACTTAAGTCCTGGAGTGCTAGATAAACCTCAAATGAGTCAAAATGATGACACATATGGCACAAGCAAACTTTAGGGGTCTGTATAGCAGGTTCACGCAAGGATAGGGAATTAGAGTCTGGGTCGCAAAGAAACACAAGAAACCTGAGAGTCTCAGAGAGCACAACTTCGTTCTGTTGGGGGAAGTGGCATCCGAATACGCACAATTGATGTGTCCTCATTTCTTTAGTTCAAACGTTTGAGCCAATCCAACAAATATGCAAAACATTGCAACATAATTCTGCCACAGATAACACCCCAATCAAGGAGATTCATTGATACTCAATTTACACCGATTTACATGCGTTGTTAGATAGAAGTATGGTCCGTTTCGAACTTCTAAACCCGCAGAAACTCGTCCCACAATCTCAGTATCAACAAGATTCACTTGTTGCTGATGACGTATCCTCCAAACTGACAGTTATATCAACACGCCCTTTACGCCAGTTTCAGAAAAAAGGGAAACGTCCACCAAACATCTGTCCAAATGGTGCACATCAAATGGTCAAACCTTCTACTGTATTTCTTCAGGGTCCTCCAATTTTTTTGTGCACCTGGGCTTCTCTGAAAATAGGATATCCCCAAAATCCATCGATTTATCATCAAGGCACATCCGCATGTGGCTCGATGAACTCAGTGCAGACTTCACCACGACTTCGAACTTGACAACAATGTGAGGCGGACTTGGAACAACGAAACCTTTCAGTGTAGCCTCCTGGAGTAAAAAACACCGCCACCACAACAACTGCAACAACTAATAACTGCAACAACTGCAACAACAGCAACAGCAACAACCGCAACGACCGCAACAGCAACAGCAACAACAAACATAATAAGAATAAGAATAAATCAAGAACAAAACCAAGAACCAGAACCAGAGCCAGAACCAGAACCACCGCAACCACAACCACAACCACAACCACCAAGAACCACCGAGAACCACAAAGAACACCCAACAACACCCAACAACAGCCAACGACACCAAACGACAGCCTAACAACACCAACTAAAACCAACGACACCCAACAACACCCAACCACACCCCACGAAAGCCAACGACACCCAACGACACCCAGCAACACCTAACAACACCCAACAACACCCGACAACATCCAATAGCGCCCAACAACATCCAACAACTTCCAACAACACCACACAACACCCAACGACACCCAACGACACCCAACAACATCCCATAACATCCAACAACACCCAACAACNCAACACCCAACGACACCCAACGACACCCAACAACATCCCATAACATCCAACAACACCCAACAACACCCAACAACACCCGACAACATCCAATAGCGCCCAACAACATTCAACATTCAGCAACACCCAACGACAACCAACGACATCCAACGACACCCAACAACATCCAACGACAGCCAACGACAGCCAACGACAGCCAGCGACACCCGACAACACCCAACAACACCCAACAACATCCAACAACTTCCAACAACACCACACAACACCCAACGACACCCAACGACACCCAACAACATCCCATAACATCCAACAACACCCAACAACNCAACACCCAACGACACCCAACGACACCCAACAACATCCCATAACATCCAACAACACCCAACAACACCCAACAACACCCGACAACATCCAATAGCGCCCACAACATTCAACATTCAGCAACACCCAGCGACAACCAACGACATCCAACGACACCCAACAGCATCCAACGACAGCCAACGACAGCCAACGACAGCCAGCGAAAGCCAACGACACCCAACGACATCCAATAACACCCAACAACATCCCATAACAACCAAGAACACCCAACAAAACCCAAAAACATCCAACAACTTCCAACAACACCCAACAACACCCATCGACACCCAACGACACCCAACAACACCCAACGACAGCCAGCGACAGCCAACAACACCAAACAAATCACCAGCAAAGCAACAGCAACAGCAACACCGACAACGACAACGACAACGACAGCAACAACAAGGACGACGACGACGCCGACGACGACGGCGACGACGACGACGACGACAACGACGGCCACAACAACAACAACAACAACAACAACAACAACAACAACAACAACAACAACAACAACAACAACAACAACAACAACAACAACAACAACAACCCCATCCACACCCCCATCCACACCCCTGTCCAGCCACAACCATAACAGCAAGAAAAACAACAACAGCAACAGCAGCAACAGCAGCAACAGCAACAACAACAACAACAACAACAACAACAACATACAAATACAAATACAAATACAAATACACATACAAATACAAATACAAATAAATACAAATGCAAATATAACAGCAACAACCAGGAAAAACCATCAACAACCAACAACCCTGAACAGTAAACACCATTACTAGCTAACAACAGTAGCCACCAACAACCATAATGCCAACCCCTGCCCTGACCCCAGCCCCAGCCCCGACCCCAATCTTAAACCAAACCGCATCCACAACCCCATCCACAACCCTGTCCAGCCACAACCATAACAGCAAGAAAAGCAACAACAGCAACAGCAGCAACAGCAGCAACAGCAACAACAACAACAACAACAACAACAACAACAACAACAACAACAACAACAACAACGACCGCAACGACCGCAACGACCGCAACGACCGCAACGACCGCAACGACCGCAACGACCGCAACGACCGCAACGACCGCAACGACCGCAACGACCGCAACGACCGCAACGACCGCAACGACCGCAACCACCGCAACGATCGCAACGACCACAACGACCACAACGAGCACAACGAGCACAACGAGCACAGCGACCACAAAGACCACAAAGACCACAAAGACCACAAAGACCACAAAGACCACAAAGACCACAAAGACGACAAAGACCACAACGACCACAAAGACCAGAAAGACCACAAAGACCACAAAGACCACAAAGACCACAAAGACCACAAAGACCACAAAGACCACAAAGATCGCAACAACAACAGCAACAACAGCAGCAACAACAGCAGCAACAACAGCAGCAACAACAACAACAACAACNGACCACAAAGACCACAAAGACCACAAAGATCGCAACAACAACAGCAACAACAGCAGCAACAACAGCAGCAACAACAGCAGCAACAACAACAACAACAACAACAACAACCGCAACGTCCGCAACGACTGCCACGACCGCAACGACCGCAACGACCGCAACGACCACAACAACATCAGCTCCAACGCCACCACAAAAACCAGCAGCAGCAGCACCAACAGACACAACCACAGACAGAGACACAAACACAGACACACACACAACACTTGAGCCACCAAACCATGGAAAAAATCAACGCATTTTGTTTTACCAAACTCAACCTGCTGGACAAAAATTTGGCATCCACGCTCGATGTATACCATCCGGCGTCGCAAGCGCCCGAACGCGGCCAAGCGCACTGGCATTAATCGACGTAGCCAGCCTTCCATCGATCCGTGCGCACTGGGTGGTTGGTTGTGTATGTTTCGATTCTTCTTGTGGGTATGGGCCGGTATGGAGGGGTTTCCCCAAATTCACGTATTCGTCAAATAGTATCAGGTTGTAGTCTGGCATGCCCTGGCTATGTGGTGTGCGGGTTCCCTGCCCCGTTTCACGTGATTCGTCGGCCTATGTTTATCTATGCTTGGTGTCAGGTCTCACTGTGAAGGCGTGCGCCTTCACGAAATGGAAATGATACCGCAACCGGCCGTGCAGCGACGGCCACGGCAAGTTCTTGTTTACCGCCGTTAAGGGTATTTCCAACCGCCGTTAAGGGTATTTCCTACCGCCGGGCTGTTCAAACCAATGTTGGCTTTCAGATAAACCGATATGGACCGGGCACCATATCAGGCCTACTTTGACGTATTTTTTTGGGGAAATGTTGGGCTGCAGAGCACGAAGTTTGGATGACGCATGAATGATTTTGTATATTCCAATTCTATTCCATTTTATTCTCGCCCAAGTGTGGGGTGTTGGCCTCCGAATTCGAGCGCTTCAGGGCTTGCAGGTTTGACTTGACTTGACTTGTCCCGTTACAACCATACCTGGGCAACCCACAATGGCTAATTACTCGCCGAGCCTAATTTTGTGTTTGACCGTTTCCTCTGGACAGTGAGTGAGCGTGTGCCTGCTGACATGAACGCGCGAACCAATTTAGTAAATGAGGCCAGGGGGTGAGGGAGTGACGCTTGCATGCCGCGCAAGAGACATATCAGAAATGATCATAATTATTCATAATTACAGATGAGCCTCGCACCCTTGTTCTTGAACAATCATGGCTGAATTTTACTAAATCATTTTCGTAGATGTTCGACGGGCCCACGTCAGTGTTTCTCATCGAAAGTGCGGAACTTCGGGGATTTTTTTCATATTTGGAACTTAATGTCATGTGGGGGCGCCTAATTTTCTTTGGCCTCTTGGTTGCCCAGGAGGCGTGCGTGAAATCCAGCGGCATAAAGCAACAAATGGTCGCACAGTTAGGTTGAAAAAAATAGTCCGGCCGGTTCAAGACGAGCGTCACGATGCGTCACGGCATTTTTGAATGTTGTTGAAATTCGCTGCTAAATTTCGTGCTATATGATTTTACGGAACATTGCAGCATATTCGCGGCATATCATTTTATTTCATAACATGCCAACATGTAGGAAAGGTAAGAGGTTGGAAGCGTCTCAGTTCAGCGGCGAGGCTGCCCCCGGGTTGGAGGCCATTTGTTTTGAGGATGTTGTAGCTGTCGGGGTCGAAATTAGAGGCACCGCAACAATGAGCGCATGGAACAACGACGTCAATGAATCAATGAGGTGATGAATCCTTAGGCCAATGGACAATGGATCAATGAATCCATCTTCAAACATGCGAAGCACTGACTCACTGGAACAAATGAAGGCTCAACATGAAACAGCCATACGCCCCCGTTCATTGGACCACCTTTTCGCTGAACAGTTACGACTGCATCCCCGCAAATCCAGAGGGCGACGCCAACTCGATTCACATTCGCGTAGTGCATCCGACTTCACTACACAAAGTCGCTGCTAGCCTGCGGCTCGCAACATGTTTTTCCTGCAGCCGAGCTCTCGCCACAGTTTCCGGCGCGATTGTCTGACCCCATCTTCCACAAATTCTCCGATCCCCTGAGTTCGTTGCCATTTTGGATTGCAAACCGGATTGTCGCTGCATGAAAGAAGCCGGCATTTTTCCGCAATCGAGGCCCAGCAGTTCGGAAACACAGTCCCTGAACCGGCGTAGGGTAAGGTCTGAAATTTATGGAAATTTATTTTCCAACTATATATCATTATCTAGTCGATTTGTGTCTCACAACGGTTGCACGACTGCCACGGTTCTTCTCCAACCCACGTTTTTTAATTTCACAAGATGCACGTTGTGCAGTATGCAGTAAAAAAAGGAAAGAGAGAGGAACATATATATTATATATATATATATGTATGTGTGTATATGTGTGTAATTGTTTAATATATATATATATATATGTAATATCTCCACCCCTATTACTAAAACACTTCCCCTCCCCAAATAATAAGCACGGTGAGCTATTTCTATTATCGGGGGGGTTTGTGTATGAGGGTCCGGGTGCCCCTAATCATAAAAAAACTGTAACAATAAAAAGACAACGATGTCAAAATTGGATAAACCCCTTACCAAAATTGGTTTGAATCCCCGTTTGAATTTCTATCATACAAACATAGAGTTTGGGTCCCTCCATAAAGCTTGAAAACCATATGTTTTGATTTTAAAAAATTGTACCCTGGCACTTTATAAGGAGCGAATGTTGAGTAGTTGTTGAAACCTGGGCACTGGGTTTTAATTATATGATCGATTTTCTTAAGCAGATAAAAACTGGTGCAAAGACATCATGTTGTTCCTTACAAAAACTAGATCAACCTAGAGAATTGGTTCGCAATTTCGCCCCTGAAAATCCAAAGCGGATGACATTGCTAGGTACTCAATAAGCATTCTTATATACATCCTTATTAATTTCCCGTCAGAGTGGACGGAGAAAGCTTCCAGACGAAATCCATAGCACAGCTGAGCAGATATTCCAAAATTTGCAATGTTGATTGATTTGTGGTCACCCAAACTGAACAAAGATGTGATCGGATTGGAATGATTTTTGTTCATTTTCCTATTGTGTTAAGCTAGTTTGTTTTGGTATAAAGAGCGTGCGGGTCAGGACAGAACGATATATTTAAATGAGAAATTTAATCAGAAAAATCATCCTTCGAATTCAACCACTTGTAGGTTTCCGGGGTGACCTTTTCATTTTTGATATGAATCTCTCAACAGGGTGAATTTATTTATGGAAACCCATTCCCAGCAGCAACAAGCAATGATAACACTGACATAGAAATTGATGAGAGCCTCACTTAACATAAAATAGTATGGACCCTAACTTAACATTAAAAAAAAAAGGATCCCAATAGAAACGCAAAATGTCTTAAAAATTGAATAATTGAATGGCCCCACTATTTTGTAAAAAATATGATGGCAAAATGTTCTTAAAATCTATCATTAAAATTGATCAGTCCCAAAATGGAAACGCAAAATGCTTTAAAATTTCAACGGGCCCAAAATGGAAACGCAAAATGGTTTGAAAAATAATGATTCCAGAATGGAAATGCAACAACATGTCCTAGATGGAGCTAGGCTGGGGTAATTCATTTCTTTCGGAATGCAGGCAGGTGTTTTCTAGCAGGAATGTTTTTTTGTAGAGCCTTCGGTTGGTCTTGTTTTCAAAGCAGGTCCTGGGAAAAAAAAAACATTTTGTTCATCGGCCGTGGGTTTTCTCTACAAAATGCCGGCCCAGGGTTGGCAAAGGGGACCCCCAAGAGTCAGAAGAGGAGTTGGGGACACTTTTGAAATAGATATATATTTTTAATTGACCTCCCCTTTTATAAGGTGTATTTTTTTTTGGTTTTTGTCGGGTCCTATTGTTTTATAAGGCATATATTTTAGTCCCAGCCAATTTATACTTATAAAGCTTGGTTCCAAGACCTTCCCCGAAAATTCATCCTGGATCTTCTGGAAGTATTGCCTGGGAAAAGAAATCCCCTGATAATGAGCATCAAAAGCTGTATAGAAAAAGGATGAAAAAGGAAACAATAGTAAAAATTCGAATTCAATGACTAGATCACTTATTAAATTCTATTTTCAAAGATTCTTTCAGATTGGACTTCTGAATTTTCACCAAAACCTACTAAACCCGGGAAAAACGATTTCGAAATCGAGCAATTCCCTTAGTAGAATCCAGTCAAAATAGGCCGAAAATTGGATTTGGCGACCTTCCCCTAATAATCAACACTTACACCTTAAAAAAAACGCATGAAAAAATCGATTTTAAAATTTATTACATCTTTTATTGAAATCTGTTGAAAAATTTGATTTGTGGAAGCGATTTGTTTCCTCATTTTCGTAGTCAATACAACACGTAAACTATGTTTTTAGGACCGCTGCCATATTTTATCACCATCAACATAACCGTTGAACTTATAAAGAGAGTCTCTCTTATAGAGTGTTCACAGAGCATTTACATAAATTGATATGAATCATTATGTACATGGGTGTGTGATTAATTTCCGTTGATGCTTTAGGCTCGCAGTCATGCCTCAACAGCTCCGAAAGGCCCTTCGGGCCGATCGCTATGGTCGCCGCACTTTCTACTATGAGGTGCCTGTGGCTTTGTTGGCGAATGCGGTTTACCGCAATATGAAGAGCTTGGTCAAGGCTCTGTCAGCTAGGCAGCCAGACGATGTTGGTGCTGGTCAACTGGCCATTATGGCTCAGAATGTTCCGGGCGCTTCAAGATACATGACTTGGTTGCTGTGCATCAGGATGCTAGAGGCTGCCTATTCATATCCTCGGATATGAATTATCCACAGCGGATGATTGTGGCTGCTGCTGCATTCAAACATTTTGGGCTCTCCACTACGCCGCTCAATGTGAAGGGTGACACACTGTTCCAATATTGTTTGACCTCATTGATGCCGTTGTCACAATCCAGTGGTACGGTTAGTATTGATGTGGGTCATTTCCCAGCCTTTGACTCGAAATCAAGGGACGATGCCAATGATGCCATCAAACATATCTTTCATAGTCGAGATCGACTACAAGAGTATGCAGGCGCATACGCCAGATGGGTGCAGATTGGGCACAGTGTATTCCAAGGAGTGCAAGTGGAGGTCGCAGAAGTTCAGAACGGTAACGGTTTGTGGATGTTGGGTGCTGTTCACAACAGTGACGAGGGCAAAACTATCATCACCACTGGCATTGATTGTTCAAGGGTCACTGATGGTGAGTTCATGTTCGGAGCACTACATTTTTTTTTCTGTGTCGCCATGGGCGTAGTCGTCGCACCGCCTTGGGTTATGGTTCCTAACCGTAATCCTGGGGCTCATCCGCATAGTGTGGTCTTACCGGACTACATCGTTGCCGAACTCGTTGACTTGGATTGGCTTGATGGAGCGATGGGTATGTATACTATGGCACCCACCGCAACCATTTGGCCGCCGGTCCCAGGCTTTGACACCGACAGCGATCAAATTTTGGAGGATCGTGATGACCACCCTTTCGATGTTGATGCGAAGATTGACAAGTTGTTTGACGATGAGTACAAACTAGGGCTAAAGAAGCGACCGGCTCCAACAGACGGTGAAGATCCAAATGACGCAAAGTTCCAGGTGAAACGACGCTACATCAAGGACGGTATCTTGTACCAATATGATGTGGGCATCAATGATGATGAGGACACTGAGAACTTGAGCAGGACGTTGGTGGAGGCTACTGTAAATGTAGACCCCAGCGCAAATATCGCGGCCATCTTCGACCTTTTCATTTCGCTGCTACGTCAGCGATTGCCGTGATTGGATCATCAGAGAGGCAGTGGAAAAAGACGCTGCTTTGCGTGCTTAATGAATTCCTGGGTTATCGACAGGAGATACAGGTTGAGCACTGTTACTAAAATTGATTATCATATGATGTTTTTTCGAACATCATGGAGTTTGAAGTGGAATTCATCAAGACTCAAGATCCTTACTTGGTGGTGGTTTCAAGCATAGTACTATGATCTATCACGGTTTGTTTCAAACATACTTTATGATTTATGATGTTTTCTTGGCAACCTTACCTTGCAGCCCCCGACAGCTAATACTTTTGGGGGTCTGGTTGAAAACACAAGCCTGACTTGATTGACGATCAAAACACTTGGAATATTCAAAGGCTCGCCAGAGTCGGTCCAAGCAGGCTGTTTGGACGAGTTGAAACTCCATAGTTCTTGTGCCACCGTATGCCACCGTGGTTGCGGTGGGGAACCAGCCAGAGGCCTCCCTGAAAACGGTTGCCATGTAATTTATAACATTTTATAACCATCACATCGTTATCACACATCTTCCCGAGGCCCCTTGTTCTCATACTTCCATGTCCAGCCCAGGGTGTACCACTATCACCAGCCTTTACCAATGCGTCAGAAACACCATGGTGGTCTAGCTTTACAGGAGGGGACCACAGCACTTTAAGGGGCAGCCAAAGCTGTACCCGGGGAGCGCCATGCACTGCCAGTCAAAAAAGATCCACGGTACACCACCATTTCAGCCATGGTCCCAGTGATCATCTATGTTTGATGCTGGCTTTTGGTTTTGAAGCAGCCCTGGTCTCACGGTGGTCAGCAATCCTGAGCCACGCAGCCATGCAAACCTTCGCAGCCACCCTGCTCGATGAAGACCTTTCTCACCACACC
>BGPT01000875.1:175248-210789 GCA_003297045.1 Symbiodinium sp. clade C Y103 | reverse complement strand
GTCTCAGTCACCTGTGTAAGACTCTACAACAGAGCGCAGGGTTCTCCGCTGGGCAACGCTCAGCTCTGACGAGCAGCGTTCAGAGAAGAAGAAGAAGAATCCCATGGGCACCACATTTTTATCCACCAATCCCAGCACGGACAAACGAAGCAACGAGGCAAATCACAGGAATCAACGATATTAACCATGCTAACCATTGACCACAATTTGATGGTCAAAATTAGGAAACCTTGACGAGGTACTTTTGTGTCACTTGTGGTTCATGTTTTGATTTGATTGAGACGCCGCACTTCACGCAAGGTTTTTATCGCCAGAGGGCGGGCTGCAGGTCAAGGAAATGTTCACCAAATTTTAACGTGGCAGCCCTGAAATGTCCGTTTCTTCTTGCTTCGCGAGTGGACGGCCATGCGGATGCTGGGTAGCGTGTTGGGGTGTATGTCTGTACGTGTTTTTATTGTTGCGTGTTCTTGCTTGCTTGCTTTGTTGGCGCAGGCACGAATGCTATCAAATCAGAAGAAAACATGCACGTTCGTGCCTGTTGTTGTGGATCAACGCATTCATATACACGTGTGCGCATGTATTCGCGTCTCTGCATGCAGGCGCGCCATGCAATGTCATTTCTTGCAGGGTCATGCAGGGTCACGCATCGCGGTGGCATAGCCCGCGGACATGTTTGGACACATTCTTCCGCATTGTTCCTCAAAGACTGGAGGTCGGACTCGGACACACGACCGGGCTACAGATGATCAATTTATAATCATCGTTTATGCCGAGTGGCGTTTTAAAAAACGCTAAATTCATCGCAATTGTAATCTGGAAAGGCAAGGATTGCCAAACATTGTTTGTAAATGTACACAATCGGTTTCCATTTTTCCACTTACTGACCGGACAACATCTTACAATGACATGCAAGATGTTCACATATTGACACGCTGTCCACTGTCACAAAGGCATTTCCTGAAATTGATGGCATGAAAATTGTGAAGTCAATTTGCTGATCGCCATGGAAAGCGGGGAAGTTGCGGAGGCTCCGCGATACCAAGAGGGAAAGACGTACAACTCGTCCGAATAGGTTTGGCATCACTGTGTTTTTATAGCATGAGTATGTGGTGGTTTTTGGAATGGCCGTAAAGGGTACCATTCTATAAACCCTGATTTGAAGGAAATAGTTCGTTCGGGCTCGAAACATGATTTCATAAACAGACCAA
The DNA here is from genome assembly GCA_003297045.1 of Symbiodinium sp. clade C Y103. NCBI lineage: Eukaryota > Dinophyceae > Suessiales > Symbiodiniaceae > Cladocopium > Cladocopium sp. clade C. The sequence goes on along the minus strand of BGPT01000875.1, from coordinate 209,581 downwards.
CTCATTCTACAAAAACCGCATTGGGGGATATATGTATCCATACGAAAACAGATACCTGGTAACCTATGGAAGCATTCCATAAAAATCAACATGTTCGAGTGACAGAACTTAAAATAATGGTGAATCCATTCTATAACAAATATTGCATGCCGGGTTCGATTTGAGAAACAAATTTGCGTTCCGAAGTCATGCACACACACACATGCATTCCATAAACCGATTCTTGTTGCCTTTCGGACAAACAACTGGGGAAGTTGTCACAGCGTGTCCCATCATTGCCGAAATTTTCAATCCATGACATGTAAATTCATAGGGATGTTCAACAAATTTTATTCATTTTTATTCCATGTTACTTCCATCATGTTCCATCACCTTGGGTAGGCACTCCATGGATCTTTAATGATCTTTATGGATCTTTTCAGATTTCTATGGATAGAACCTATAATATAGGCATTTTTACACCAAAAAACATCCATTCTATAGGCTGTTCATTCTATAAAAAATATGCAGTGGTTACCTTGGCGCCCGAAATCCATTCCATAAAAATGCATACTTTCGAAGGAATTTAAAGAGCTTTAAAGTAGCCGACACATTCCGTAAATGATCCTGAAATTCATTCGGAAAACACCCTACTCATTCTATAAGCCCAAAATCTTTTATAAAATTGTGCCACCACACCTAAGGGTACAATGACAGGGGATATTATGAACCAAAAGTATGATGTTGAGTCCAAACAGGAATGGAGATAAAGATCAGTCACGATGGCCCCAACCAAAGCCTGCAATCAAACCGGTGCAGCTGGGAAGGAGGAAGGTGAAACAAAAGATGAAGAGATGAAGGAAGAAGAGGTGAAGAAAGAGGACTGTCCACCCATGACTTCTGGTTTCAGGTTTCATATTTTAATATGTCCCAGATTGGGCGCTACTTACTTTTTGAGCCGTGTTGACGTGATGGGTATGGCTCAACAATGGTGACCACCAGATATGGTCATGTTGGTCAGACTTGGTGTCAAACCATGCCATTTTTGTGCCCAATACCATTGAGCCAACCCTCCATCTCCACATCTTCATTGTCCTGTTCTATGTGATGATTACTTGCGTATTGTTTTAAATGACTTTCAGGATCTTCCACGATGATATATATATATATTTATATTTATATTTGTGTATGTTTTTGTCGTATCCGAGGTCCATGGTCCACATGTTTTGGTCGGACCGCATGCGAAAGCAATGGTATCTTTACATGGACTTTGCGCTGTTGTCAGAAGTGTATCATTAGAAAAACTTGTTCATAATGTTTAGCATTCCCCACTGCGATGAGGCCCTTCTTTTGGCTACTGTAGGTTGTATCGAAGATCAGAACTGGTTTGCGCTGAGTAATTGTAAGGTCACATCGCCATGAAGTGGACTGGGCGCTCATTTATTTGCGTGTGAAACCCAGATTAAGATACCTACATATACCTACCCTTTTTGATGGTTACAAACTCGTCAATTGCTCTGCGTGAATTGAATTGTTCCCGCACAGTTTTTGATGGTTGAAGTCCATTAGATCCCACTAAATCACCATTTGTTTGATGCTTAAATCCAAATTTTGATGGTTGAATCATGTTGAATCCCCTGTGAAATCCCATAAAATCCATTAAAATCCGATGCCCAGTGCTCGTCTCAACCGCAACATGATTATCTGATTAAGCTCAAATCCGATGAAACCGCTATGAAACCGCTATGAAATCCCCCCTTTTTTCAAGGAGGTGAAGCAGGAAGTGAAGGATGAGGACGACGGCCTGGGTGACGAAGCTCCCAAAGCGGAGCTCACGGACGCGGAGGCTTGGCCTGGCAGCCGCGGAACGCTGAAAAGGTGAGGCTTGCAGGGACTGAGAACATATGAAAACATGATAAAACATGGTGATTTCATCCCCCGCTACGGTGCCTTTATAACATGAGTATGTGGTCGTTTATGGAATGGCCTGAGAGGGTACCATTTGTGTAAACCCCGATTTGAAGGAAATAACTCGTTCAGGTTCGAAACATGATTTCATAAACAAACCAACTCATTAGCTATAAAAGCAGCATTGGGGGATATATGTATCCATCCGAAAATAGATACCTGGTAACCTATGGAAGCATTCCGTAAAAATCAACATGTTCGAGTGACAGAACTTAAAATATTGGTGAATCCACTCCATAAACAATAATTAATGCCAGGTTCGAATTGAGAAACAAATGTGGAGTTGAGAAACAAATGTTCTTTCCGTAGTCATGCACTCACAAATGCATTTTATAAACATCCCCATCTTGGGCCCCTGGCTGAGATCCATGAGCCTCAGCCCAATGTTTGTTTATCTACACAATGACATAACCTCGGTGCAAGTCAGCCCATGAATTGCAATGCTGGGCACTAGGAAAGGTCAGCATCATTTTACATTTGCCGGTTGCAAGTATAGTCAATATTTGTTGCAATTTCAATGGTGAGAGGACTTGTGTTGGGATAAAATCTTGTGCTCCCGATACATTGAAATTGGACGTAACCATTATTTGTGCACCGGCAATTTTGGAAGAGATGCACGGCCTTTCACGCTTCACTTCGGAAATCTTGGGAATGCAAAGTACAATTGTGTAGCCAGCGATGCTTGTCAAAACCATTTGGCCATATTTCGCCAAACTTTTCTGCGATGAGATATTCTTTACCCAACCATTGGTGTCTTGGTCAGGCCAAAGGTGTTCATCCATAGAGAGTCTTGAAAAAGTTCACGAGTTAATGCGGAAAAGCGTCCACACTGTGTGCACCAATGCCAGCACCGGAGGCACACGACCACCACGTGCCAAGACCACGACATTTCCAAACCTTGTAAGTGAAACACAGGTGGTCCATGGAAATGGCAACAACACATGTTTATAGAATCATAGCATTTTTATAACCACTGCCACATAATGCCAAACATACATCCGTGACCCTTCAAAACCATTCCATAAACATCCATAAATTGATCACCCTTCATATTCCTTTATGGAATAGATCATTGCACACTCTCTTGAGGATGTGTTTGTCTCTTGCATCATCTTTTTCACAGAAATCGGCTCTATAAAATGCAATCTCACACGGTTGAGGGTGTATTGCCAGGTGGCTGAATCTTTTCCGGAGCACCCAGTCCAGCTTTCTTCCTGGCTTCCTCATTGGAAGAAATCCATTTCTGGATATGACCACTGCGCTGACCAGCCATCATCTCGTCCTCTTGCCTTCTCATATAAAGAATATGGTTCTCATGGTGTCATATGGATTCATATGGAGTCATCTGGTATCTAATTCTTTTTTGTGACGTTATCATACGTCAGGTTATGTTTTTCATGATTGTCGCAGGATCATCTCACATACTCATTGCATCTAATTGCAATGAATTGCATCTCTTTGCATCTCTTTCCACCTCTTGCACGAGTTGAAGTCTTTACAAAGGGGTTCATGGGATACATATGGGCATTTATACACAAAAAACCATCCATTCTATAAATGGCTTAGTGTTCGATCCAAGTTGATTGTCTGACCAGGCTGTTCATTCTATAAAAAATATGCTGTGTTTACCTTGGCACCCGAAATCCATTCCATAAAAATGCAAACTTTCGAAGGAATCTAAAGATCCTTAAACTAGCCGAAACATTCCATAAATAATCCTGAAATTCATTCCATAGAAAAACACTACCCTACTCATTTTATAAACCCCAAATCCTTTATAAAACTGTGCATCCACACATTAGGGCACAATGACAGGGGATGGTTTGGCCAAGTTACGGTCAATCCAGATGATCTATCCATTCTAAGGCGTGTACTGGCACAACTACATGGACGTCAGGGTTTCCATGAATTTCCCACGATTTGCATACATATTTTCCCGAAGAGGTGGACGATTTTGGGGAGATGCGCTTTGTCCCCGTGCTAGGAGGAAAGTGGAAGTTCGGAAGAGGAATCGGGAGAAAAACAGGACCGGAACAAAGCAGCACGTGCGTAATTGATGGCCTGCAATCAATAATGAGGTATCCGCTCGTGCACTGACAGGAATGCTAGCATGTTCATTGTTCAATCACATGAATCAATTTCATTTAGGCCCGTTTGGACGTTTCCTGATTCAATGTTATATGCGTCTGTAAAAATAGTTCGTCTGGGTGGAGACGTTTGAAAACTGTACAGATACACTTTCGCGTTTGGATTTGTGAAATACGTGGGCAAAGATTTCTTGCAACCCTCAAAATGACAGGATACTTTCGAAAAACTGGTGCCAACGTGCGAGCAACAACACGAAGAAGTGGACTGGACAGTTCCGGGCCAAGACGCTTGCTTGCTGGCAAATGGCAAAAAAAACATGCAAGACGGTTGCAAACACGAGCATTCTAATATATTCGAATCCACCATCACATCATTTCATATCATTACGTTTTTTCAAACAATTTAATCGCCACATTTTTTAACAATTTAATTGCCTAGGCGGCCATGATCTGGCAATGACTTGTCAGTGAAAAGTGAAAACGACTCAATTCTTCTCATTTCGCTAGATAAGAAATTAGTATCGCACTGATGCACTGACCGCATCAGGGTTGAATAGAATATTTATCGTTTTCATTGCTTTTGGTTGAGTTTGGCCTGATCCTGTCCAAGGCAGAAGATGATGAAACATGGGATGCTGAAAACGATCGAGACTACTACGCTGCGCTGGGGGCACCCGATGCTATGAGGGTCACAGCACAGAGACTGGAGCGGTTCTCATTGTTTCAATGCCTGCACGTGTGTGGCGCATGGTTGGCCGAAAAAATAACCATGTGTCATCTTTGGTGAGGAACAGTAACAACTAGGACAGGTCCATAAATTAAATGGCGACATTACATTGCAGTTTACAGCATGTCTGTGGATAGCCAGGGAGTAACACACAATAGCAGGCATGTTTTCATTTTTTCCCAATATATCCCAGTACCAATATTTGGATTTCCCCATGCATATTCAGAGAGAAAGAGGACTATATGTATATATATAGATTATATAATATGTATAGTTATACCCGGATCGTTTTTCATATCCCAGAATACCCCATCATTGTCAAGCCTGATTGATACATATTTTCCATCCACCATGGAGTTTTCACAGTTACTTGCACCAGATTCGCTAACCAGTTGGGGCACCACGTAGCAGTGTCCCAAATTTCTGCCCAGGTTGGAGCTGGGAAGAGCACCGAGCATCTCCAGTAGCCGTGTGCGTGCAGCGTGACTTGGCGCGAAACTGGTTGCCAGTTTTCCAGATTTTTGATCTTATGACTTAATTTTTTTTTCCTACAACAAGATTTTAATGTGGTGCCCCAAACTTAGTTTGAATAGTTTTAACCTGGGTGACCTTTGGTTAATGGTAGATATATCTATAGAATATAGGGTCTAAGGGGCGCCAACTCCTGTGATGTTATAGGAATTATCCTTTACATTGAAATTCCATGTAATGGTTCGCTATCCGGGAACTAACAGTCGTTTTTATTTACCATTAAGTCGCTTGGCTGGTAAGGAAGTAGGAATTAACATTAAAGTTTTTACAAACGTGCTAATGCCCGAAATGATTTATTATGAACGACAGCATTCAACAATTATCACTATTTATCAACATTGAACCCTGTGTTGGTTATGGATTAGTTGGTTTATTGCATTTCCATGGTGCCATTGCTATTTTACGGGGAGGGAGGCTTTAATTTTTAAATCAACGTTTATCAGTCCGGGGTTGAAGTTAGTTGTGCTTCGCTGCTGTATGCCAACCTTTGTTGTCACAATTTTAAATTTGAGCAGGCCCTTTAATTTTTCAATGTTCCATTGTTTGTTGCTCTTGACAAGCCCCGTTTGGATATCTTGCGGGCACATGCAACAAGAGGAGTGGGATGAAACTAAACTAATTTCAGGAATTGAATGTGACATCAGGTGTCAGCCGAAACGCCATTCCAAGCAGTTGATTTGGAGAGGTACCACAAACTGGTGCAACGGTGGCACCCTTACAACGGCACTTGGCATTTGGAAGGCGGCAGTCGAGGAGTCGACCCTGGCAAGTTTGAACTTCCACACTGATTTTTTTTTCCATCATCCATCTGCGATGTCATGCGTTTGAGATCGTTGAAGCATCAAAAGTAGTTGTGTTCGGAAGATAATATCGCAATCCCAAATTTCCTGGTGAAATTCTGAGTTTACACTATAAAACCACCATTTTTGCCATGCTTTGCCAAGGCTCCATATATCCTGTTTCAACCTGCAGGTGACACAGCTGACGACTCCGTGGACCATGTCAAAGTTGGCCGCCGCGCAGCGTTGCGACGCTTCTGGGCGATTTCGGAGGTCGCGCGATTCTTGCCGGTGTCATCATTGCCATGCGCCGCTAGGAAATCCCCGAGCCAACCACCCAACCATGGACTTTCATGCAAAAATCATCGAACTATATATATATATATACATATAAACTGGTGATTTTCCATCTTGCCATGTTTGATGAACCGCCAAGGTTGATCTGGAAATATCTAGAAATTATGGCAAGCACCTCGTTGAACTCTGGTAATACATTTCCGCATTTTTTGGGAATCGCCATAAGAAAAAAAATGTAATGTCAAGGTGGGATTAACAAACCCCCTAGTAATGGTTAATGTCAACCACTATTGGGGGAATCCTCCATGATTATTAGGCACCATGGTTTATTAATCCCACCTTGACATTACATCACGTGAGTGCCAGGCCTATTTGGTCCTGGCAGATCCGGAGAGGCTCTGATTCTGTGAACTTCTATTGTTGCAAAGCGGAAGGGATCCATAGGGAAAATCAGGTTAGTTCAACCAACCATACCATACTCTGTAATGTTGGTAGAACAATAGTAAAAAAATACTTCTTTTTTTTAAACAAAACTGGATTGTATAAACCATTGCATATGGGTGGTCGTGAACAGCTTGAACTATTGACACGTGAGGAAACAAAACAAAACAGAAAAAAACACATTTGACCGCCAACAGGCGCGCCCGAAAGAGGCCAAGTGTTGAGAAATTTTATTGGCAGGGAAACTTAAAAAACTTGAAAAGAGAGATCCCAGGTGACTCGCAATTGGCGTCTGAAACAAAAACACAAGTGCTATATTGATGTCCTTTTGCAAATCATCCCCGAACATGTAGGCTGCTGCACATGATAAAACACACATGCATGACGAGTAGCACGCTCTTCACGCTTAGTTCCACTCTGAACTTCATGATGATCTCAATTTTTCAATACCAGCTGCTAATGGGCCCGAAGTTGGGTAGGGTTCAAGGTGGCCCCAAAAATGAGGCGACCTGCGGAGCATTGGATTTCGGTGAGTTCCATCATGACAATGAACGCGGTGCCAACATGTTGAGCTGTATTGTTCCAACCTTGGTGTCAATTTAGCGCTTTGGCGTAAGGGAACACATTTCTCTAACAATGGGTTTGATTGTCGGAACACCAAGGCTTCCGGCGAATTTCTCCGAAAGTGGTGCCATTTTCTCTGTCGCAGGCGCCGGATCTACGACGAGTGTGGCTTCAAGGGGTTGAAGCAAAGTGAGTCATGTGGGGAGCCCTGGGGGACGATGGGCGGCCGAAGCTGTGCATGTGTGGAAATTCAATGATCGGAAGATAGGGATATGGGGGTTATCCTAAAATGGGGGTACCCCCAAATCATTCATTTTAATAGGGTTTTCCCTTATAAACCATCCATTTTTGGGTACCACCGTTTTAGGAAACCCCCATATATAGGCAGGAAACGTTGGGGGCTGCCAGAATCAGTGAATTCACCCAGATCATGCTGCACTGCCCCATGAATAGTATCATGCACTGAACTGCATCGAAGATGGACCACCAAAAAAGGTAGACAAAACTATTACCAGCTGATAATTTGTAAAAAACAACTATGGAAGATCACCATGTTTCACAAGTAAATCATCGAACTAAAAGCGGAGTGTATCTCACCCCAACTTCATATGGTTGATTGGCAATATCTTATTCAATGGTACACTATTTTTACTGGGATTTTTTTTCCCCTTCCCCGGGGAATTTTTTTCTCCGCTCAGTTCTTGCACATTGGTGTGGCCAGGAAGCAAGCAAGGGAGCCAGCAAGCAAGCAAGACCCTAAACCAAGCCTAAGACAGAATTGGCAGGGTAGATGTAGGGGAGAGAAAACAGAATAGATCAGGAAAAAAAAAACCCAGGGCAGAGGAAAAAAAATCCCCGGCGCGATCCAGCACCCTAAATCCCCACTAGACCACATAGAATCTCGCTGATTCCCATTAAATCCCATTTAGAACATAGTGTTCCAGGCTCCCCATTTCAAGCATTGATGCCGAGGCTATGCAGAGTCTGTCTTTGAGAAGGACGCGGATTGCGTGGATGCGGATCGCGGGGGCACAAGCCAGGGATAGTGGTGAACATCATCAGAAAGGAACGAGATGGAACAAGTTATACTTAATTCTCATGTCATATCCACATTCAGAAGTATATAGATTGATATATACATATATAATCATATATACAGATTTAGATAGAACGATACATGTAGACATGAGTAATGATATTATAGAATACTATAGATAAAGAAACATATATGCATATATCAAGTGGCAAACCGAAAAAGTGGAATCCAAACCATCCCCAAAGAGGGTGTTTCTTTTGGGGGGTGAATCCCACATTAGACAGGAATCCATGGGTGGGATGGTGATGTGTTCATTTACTTGTTTTTTCCAGACATGAGCTCAAAAAGATCAGGTCAAATATGAGGACAGACCTGGTGTCTAATTTCCAGCACTCACCCTTACAACTCATGAACACAACAATTTTGAGCCATACCCACGTCACAGGTGTGATTCGAAGGTAGTGAAAGGAAAAGGAAAGGCGCCCTAGCACGCTCTACTAACAGAAAGGATTTTGACGAAGCACTGCGTTCAGCCCAGTTCAAGAAATACCATTGAACAATTGCAAATTGGAATAGGCCAATACCTATTATACCAGTTCTTTTTCGGATGAACATCCATTTGCTAGCTGTTTTTTTTTCATGTTCACCGGGGATACAGGGTTCATACCGAAAGTAAGTCTTGTAGTACAGTCACCACAACATCAGAACTAGCAAGGATGAAGACCCACGGTGGACCTCGTGCATCCCCAGGTCACCACTGGTCACCACCCAAGAATCGATGGTTGAATATGGTCAAAACATGGTAAAAAACAGTGGTTCTTGGTGGTGAATAACCCCAACACCTACACCCAAACACTAGTGTTGGGTCACCATCCTGCAGGGGTGCTGGAATTGTCCGCCCGGGCTCAAGTGTTCAGTCGCCTCTTCAAAACAACAGATGTTCCTGGAGGATCCCAAGCTGTTTCATCCCTTGGAAGTGATGAAACTTGTACTGACACCGCATCCTTTTTGGTGGATTCCAAACACCTTTGCCAAGGTTTATTGTTTGATGCCCTGAAGGGGTTTCTCTGGAAAGATTTGATGAGACAAGGGTCAATTTTGCCTATTTAGGTGTTATGTTTTTTTTTTTTGCATTGGCTTGTGGTTTCAGAGTTTTCAACCAAATGGGCAGGGTTAGCCAATGGAGAGCTGAGACATGACTTATAGAACTTCAGGAAAAACTACAAGCAACTGTCATCTTCAGAAGTGATCTCCACTGGACTATATGAGTGTTCCATTGCCATGTCTGTTATGAGTTTTTGACAAAATAGTATAGACTTAGTCGTTTTTTTCTCTTTGCACTGATCAAGGGACTACCAAGTCCATGACTCCTCTGGTGTTTTTTTGGACTATGTTCCATTTTACACCTTAATTGCGATGATAATCCCCAGTGACTTCTCAATGACTTCCCCATTTTTCGACCAATTTTTCGCCAGCTGCCGCCCGCTGCATGCAATGGGGCGCTGGGCACCCGTCAAAGCTATGGGCGCGCGGCATTTTCCGGCGACATCTTCCAGGTTTTCCAGGCTGCGCGTCAGCCGCTTTAGCAGTGGAGCTGCCACTTGGTCGAGAAAAAAACACCGGAAAAAAACAGATTGGATGAAGCTGATGGGTTTACGTTTCATGACGTGGGAACATGTTGGGACTTCGATGATAAGTTGATTGTTGGATATGCCTTAGATCTTAAGTCGGTTTCTGGCTGTTTCAGAACTGGGGTTCTGGGCATCTGCCAAGCCGGCCATCTCATCGTGACCTCAGTGGAGGAATGTTTCAGGATATCATGCAATAGTTCTAGCATGTTCTAGCACCCCCAAGAATGATAGAAAAGCAAAACCGCACTAAAATAGTGAGAATTCATGAGACTTCACTTTTGTAACATTTTTGGGGTTATCACTTCACGCATCACATCACATCATATTCTGTTTTGAACATACCTCTGGGGCATCCCCCAACCCCCGCAACACCCCTTCGATTACAAAGGGACCCTTTAAGATTAATCATTCTTAGAAATCCTTGACCCTCCGGCACTCAAACATGGCAACGGAAAATCCCTCATTTAGATGATTTTTCCATTTGGTTTGGGGGTGTCCCAGCGGGGCCGTTCGACATCCCAGGCCACTGAAGCGCCGGGCTCCGGTTCGCATGGCGCAGGCCCGCGGGGCGGAGCGTCAGGCTCGCAGCCGTCGCAGCCGTCGTGGCTGAACCTTCGGCGGCATTTCGTGGCCTGCGCCGTGCCGATGATCGGCTTTGGGATGATGGATGCTGGGCGCCGTTAAACGCTACGCCGAAACGGCCTGATGGATCCCTTGGAAAATCGATGAAGATCTTTATTGAATACGTGTGAATACTTGTAGTGAATAGAAATGCCCCAAAAATCCTGAGTTCAACAACTTGATCTTGAGGTTGCTTAAGCGACATTCGCGGAGCCAGGGCCTACTGAGCCTACTGTCGATATTGTGGTGGTTTCACGGGTCGGCTGAATAAGGATAGTCACGGAGTTCATGTAGCCTTGTCTGCTGCAAAACGCCATCACGTACCCCAAGAATGACCCAGCATGTAGCCAAGCACACCAATATAAGATTGCATTTGTGGGTGAATGATAGGCATTGATAGAGAACTGGCTACTTGCACGGCCTATGACCTATTCCTTTCACGCGTTTGAAATGAAAGGGTTCCGCCTAAATTCCTTGAAGGTGGCGATTACAAGTGGCGGGTTATATGTTCCCAAGTATGGTGGTAGAACTGCATGCCGACACCTTTTTGAATGATGTTTCCATCCAAAATTGACAGTGGATGGAAAGTGCAAGCAGGATATATGATGCGAATTGGGCTCAACAACCAGAGGATATCGCACGCACATCAAACTTGTGTACATCCATGAGTTGTTGACAAGTCACCAAACGGGATGATTCCCCTCTGGTCACATGGCATTCGAATTTATCCTTCAACAGCTAGAGCACTCACAACTGGTGGGATTTTCGGACGGACATTTTCCATCCATTTTTCGTGAATCTGAGGGCTTTACAAGCGACAGCCCCCCCTGAAAAGTCCAACAAAATCGGTGGTGTGCTTATAGCCACCTGACCCGTCTTGTCCTGTCCAACCAAGGACAACACCATCATGATTCACGCAGGAACTGTCCTGGGGCGCTTCCCGCTTCGGGGCCAAGTGGGAAGCCATGGGTCGGCATGGCTGGGCAAATTTCCCAAAAGGTCATGATGACAAGGTCTGTGACAGGTTTTGATATGATTTAATCCGTTGTTGTTGATGATGATGATGTTGTTGTTGTTGATGATGATGATGTTGTTGATGATGATGATGATGATGATGATGATGATGATGATGATGTGGTGGTGGTGATGATGATGTTGTTGATGATGATGATGATGTGGTGGTGGTGGTGATGATGATGATGATGTTGTTGATGATGATGATGTTGATGATGATGATGTGGTGGTGGTGGTGGTGGTGGTGATGATCACACTAAATGAATCTAAATGACACTATGCCAAGACATGCCACTACTCGTGATTGGCGATGCATCTGATGAATGGAACCCATTTTTTTCAGTCACAACATCTCACAATGATCAGATTCCGAACAGCCATATTCTATCAATTTCTATCATATTCTCAGTATATTCTCATATTACACCTATTGTAAATAATCTTAGATAGATATGAATAAATTGGAGTAGATAGATATTCTCACATCATACCTATTGTAGATATACCTATTGTAGATAGATAATCAGCAGCCATATTCTTAGATTCCAATAACTTGTTGGAACTTGTTGGAACTTCTTCGTTTCCTGGGGCCTCGGTTGTTTATTTTTTTTTTTCGAAGGAGAATTCATCGACGAACATCTGGGGCTCGTGCTGGGGCTCAGCACCATGGCCTCGGCTGCTGCTGGTCAGGTGGTCTCGGACTTTACAGGCCGCGGTGCCGGGTCTTTTGTTGTTGGTTTTTGGGGGGAGGGAAAGGGGGAAAGACATCAAAATGACATCAACATGAATGAAACAATATATTTGTAGGTGGTATGTTTATTTCGAAAAATATGTTTAGAGAGGTGCAAATGAATTGATGAAGGCCATGGAGTTTAAAGGAAACTGCAGAAGGCAACGGCGTGCTTCGAGGAAAGCCGAATGATTGGATGCCTGTTTGTGCCTTCTTCGCTGCTTCACCACCACTGGTCCAGCGCAAGTAATGGACAATTTGATGCCGTTCGTTCATTCCCCACACCACAGTGATGTTTGTTGATGTTTGTTGGTTTACAACCCCCATTGCCTAGAATTCACCTAGTTATTTGCACCAAGTGTGTCAGCAAATTGCCAACACTTCCGGCCCCTTCTTGCCAGAATCCCATCATTCCTTTAGATGCCCTGAGAAAAAACAATGTTTTCTGCATCCCCAAAAGGGAATCAAAAGATAGAACAGTGATTTATCACTCATGTTTTTTGGTGGTGAGGGTTACCATAACTATACCGATACGGATGGGAGCTTTCTTTTCAGCAACCCCAAAAGCTCAAATTTGTCAAGAACATCGTCATGTGTTTGCTGAAAATGCCCGTGACGTCCTCCAATCTTCATGCAGAAAAAACACCTCTTATTTTTGGAGGATTGTCCAACTTCGACAATAACTGTGAGTCTCCCAATTCGCGGGGTTATCCCACGTGCAACTGGGTTATATCCCTACGAGTCGTAAGGTGATCCTATCCTAGCCAATTGGTCATCATGTATCACTTATATCAAGAGCATCTTCTATTCCCATCTCTTTGATTGTTTAAACATGCTAAATCCTATTTTATAGCCCACAAGTGATTAATATCTCATGTTGTTGATACTTGAACAATCTTAAACACCTCATTTTAAGGCCGTAGTGATTCTCATCTTATATCCCCATATGTTTTCAGGTTACCTCAACTTTAACACCCCACAACATCCCAGCGTATAGTAACTACCCGAACTACCCTCCGGTAAACAAACGTGGCACTTGGAAATCCTCTATAAATGGAGGCTTTAATGGGAAAATGATCTATAAATAGCGGATTTTCCCTTGCCATGTTTGATTACCAGCGGGTAAGTATAGTAACCCCCGGTGATCCCTGAACGAATTTCCGCATCCAGGCGTGATCTTCGGCGGCACCTTGGAGGCGGCCGCCTCCAAATTGGGCCTGCCGCATCCGCGCCTGTCGGATCAGCAGCGCCAGATGTCCGTGGTGAAATTCATGGGCACCGCCGGCTCCGCCGTAGGCGTGGCGGGGGATGCCGTGGGGGGAAGATGTTCTCAGAAGTGCTTTGAATGGGAAAATGGGTGACATCTCCAAGTAGTTGAGGGAACTATAGGGTTTATGGTACTGAATTGTTCATTTATTAATGTTAAAGGAGGGTTTGCGAAATGCCAAAGACATTGTTGGGGGCTAAGGTTAATGGCTATGATATAAGGTTGGATTTTCCTGTGTCGTTCGATGGGGTTAGAAACCAACCACCACAACTGGGGTGGAGGAGCACGGGACGACCTGATGGGAAGATGCCTAAGATGAATGGCTCACCGTTTCCGGTAATGAAACGTGGCCATTCATAAACAAACCGGAAACGTAAGCCGTTGAAACAAACACGGCCTACTCTAAATGGAGTTTTTACATGGTGTTTGAATGCGAACATCATTAACAACATGAGGGATTTCCAGTTTATTGTCATGTTTGCTTACCGAAGGGTAAAACACCATGGCCTTTCACATCATTCCGTTGGGATGATCACGCAATGTGGTGAGCCATGGTATGCCCAATGCCGAACCATGATTTTCAGTGGGTTGAAATCCAAGTCCTTTCAATGTCTCGTACAGTTGATAAAAAGGTCTGTGGTGTTTGTATATGTTTGGATTTGCCACATTGGGTTTCTTGTTTGGGCAGCACTTCGGATTCGTTGCTTCCTCAGTAGTGACTCAGTAGGGGTTTGGTGTTTTTTATGAGTAACATTTCGGAGACGGAGGTGGTGTTGGAGACTGGCTGCGTTCTTCCAGAGGAAGTTGAGTCACGTGTGGGAAAATCACCCACGACGGAGGATAATGAAAGATCCAAACTTCTAAGACTTCCACCATCTTCCACCATCTCGTGAACTCAGATGCCCCTCAATTCTTCATCCCTGGGTCCACCACGTCATTTTTTCCCACCCATTTTGAATATGCATCACCCGATTGCATCCGATTGCGCCATTGACCTGGCCAGGTGTTCTCTGTGGCTGTATGATTCCCGGATTTGCTGAGTCGAGGATTTTTTCAATGTTCACTGAATTCCACTAGAAATGGCGAATCTACCCTCTGGCAAACTAACAGGTCAATCGCTCAACAATCTTGCTTTCAAGCATTTGACGTATGTATATGCATTTGACATCTGTGTAGAATTTTGTGTAGAACTAGTCCAAAACCCAACATTTAAGGACTTCGAGTCATTTCAGGAACAAGCCTTCGCAATCCTTACTCCAGTCTGTGAATGTGCCGTTTCCATAGCTATTTTAGGTTACTGGCGGGCAAAGGGACTGTTCTTTTGAGTTGTGGGGGTTCCTGATTGACAAATCCAAGTGGGCGATAGTAAGCCAACTATAACTATCATATATACAACTATCAAACATCTATATAATATCTATCAAATACCTACTCCTACAATTCCCCATTGAAGAACATATCAAATAGACATTATTTCCTTTGATTCCCTATTGTGTTCCATAGATATTCTAGACATAGATCCCTAAGATCCCGCCCGAGGATCGGCATGGGAAATATCTTCCTGCTGGACCTGAATAAGGTGGAACGGCAGAAGAAGCAAGCCGCATCTTGATCATGGAGCTTTGGGGTAACAACCGGCTGGTTGTTGATTTATAAAGGGGTAGAGTTGCCCAACCTTTTGACAATTATATATAAATAATGTGATACATTTATATACAGTATATATATATGTGTGTCTTGTATATATACTTGTATGTATTCACTGATGCATACTATCATATATATATATATATTCGCGTATATGTCTTAACATTGATGTATATCTCTACATATATATATATATAGAAATATCGGCAAATGATGCTGAATGGTATGTGAACCCAACCGACATCTCCATTTTTTCCAACAAAGGGACAAGCCTCAAAGTGCTGGAAGTTCATGGAGGGTCCGGTGTTGGATTCATGTTCCTGGGAGGGCATCAGATAGGGCAAGGATACCCAATGAAATTGCCATCATATGTACTAATAGACATCCACATGCAATTCATATCCAAGTCGTATGACTCTCTGCCCAAGCTCTGAGCCTAGAGTGTTGGAATGATCATCCGAGTCAGTTTTGCCTCAGAAAATAATTCTTAAGCCCACATGTTTGAACCAAACATGAACATTTCGTCTGATTTCGCATGTCGGCTTTTCTGGGTGGAGCAGCTTAAGGAACTGCAAACCATTTGCAAGACCTTCGCCATAGATGGCCCTGCGCAATTTGAAGCGGAGAGGTGTACTCTGTGTCTGGGCGGCGTGTTTTTTTTTACTAGAAACAATTGCGACTTGGAGGATCATCTCACTTAGTTTCCCATTAAAACCTCCATTTATAGGGGATTTCCCATGGCTATGTTAAATAACCAGATGGTAAGTGGTCCATAACCATAGTTGTAATATGTTACAATCCATTCAGAGACGGGGTGACAACCCAACGGACTTCCCTGATAGGGCCGTGGGACGATCCACAGGGGTGAAAAAAACCCACCAACCACTGGTGCCATCGACCATCCAACCATCAATCATCATTTGTAAACGATACCCTCCAGTAAAACTGAAACCATTTGTAGATCATTTTCGGAACGCGTTTCCCCCCATGTTTTTCTTTTTTTTTAAAATTTTTTACCCTACCGGGTATCATGCATCAACCACCGACACAGCGACCTCACTGGAAAGAGGGCTAAAATCCATTAAAATCCAACGAAGTAAGCAGTAAATCAAATCCCCATAGCATATCCTTAGATCCCATCCATCAACCATCCATCAACAATCAACCATCCCAACCATCAGATTACTAGTCCCAATTGATGGTGGTGCCATTTACCAGATTATATCCCATCCATTCCAACCATTCCAACCATCCCAACCAGTCCCAACAAGGCACTTCTTATATCATCTAGAAATGGCGTATCCCATCTACAAAAGGGTTTCTATATATAATCATTCATCCTATCCATCCGATCCATCCCAGTCCGATCCCAGTCCGATCCCAGTCCGATCCCAAGGTACTTCTTGGACTCGGATCCCAGCTTCCTCTGGACCTTCGCCAAGCGCTGGCAGCTGAGTTCGGCGCAGCTCACGGAGTTCAAGACCTTCACCCGAGAGCAGGACTACAGCGCCTTAGCCTTGGGTGAAAGGTGGAGACAATTGGGGAGAAAAGCCACCAATGAACCAAGAAAACTTGTTCTTAACATGAATTAGTTGGATTAATATGGATTTCATGGAATTCTCTGGGGAATCTAATTCGAAAAAAATAGGGGAGTGATTGGGATTCATGATTTAAACATGAAGGTAAACCGAGCAGTGGCTGCAAAACACCCCTGTTGCTGCAAAACACCAAGAGCTGGGCATCCCGTTCTTCACCAACCAAGAGGTTTTGAACACTGCTCAACTGGCGAAGGGATATATATGTTTAAGGTGCAAATGGTTACTAATGGTGCTCCTTGATTTGGGATGTTTCTGATTCATCTTCCAGTTTCTTCCAACAATAACATATCATATATCCCCAATTTTTTACGGGCAAAACCACCATTCCTCTGTCGAATCCCCATGACCCTGGCAGATGGGCCAGCGTTCACCGAGGTGATGGCGCGATTACCAGCGCTTTGGCGGATTTGAACTTCAAAGCTTCGGAAATCGCCCATTTGGCTCCGTGGCTCAAGGGAAAGGCCCAGGGTTTTTGGTTAAGGCCTGAAAGCAGGGAATTCCTGGGATGATGATCTAAGGTTTTTTTCCCAAGCTTCATTAAGACATAGTTGAGTTAAGACATATGTCAAAAATAAAGTCAAGATATATTCTTGAAAGCAGGAGCCGAAGGGTTCTTTGGTTTTTGGAGGTGTATATGCTCGGAGGATCAAACTAGTGGTTCTCACAGCTCCAAATTTGTTGGGGAAGCAACGTGTCACATGGAACTCCAGGATCTGCGGGTTCCATGTCCATAAGTGTAGTTTTGCTGATCTCAGTATTTTCTTTGTCAGTCTCCGTTGGTTACAATCAGTATCTCATTATTTTTTGATATTTTTTGGTGTTGGGTGGTTTGAGCCAAACATGCAGGTTAAGTCTTAAGTGGACTTAACTTCCCACTTTTTCTGTTGGGTTCGCCTTTTTGCGTGTTTTGAACCTTGGGTTGTCCTGATAAACATGCTAGCTGTCACTTCCATGAGAAATCGTTACTGTCCTCCGGCATCATGGGTCCAGGGATTTGGGACGACAAAAAATGGGGCACCATTTTCTTTTTCTCTCAGAAACTGGATCCTTTTAACCATCATGGGTAATTGTGCAAAGAAATGGGTAGAACATCGGTCATCAATAACTGGCTCATTAATAATTAACTGCGAAGTGGGTAAAGCGTCCAATTGTGGATCATCTTGGGGAATAAATCGGGGTTAAACCACCAGTTCCCTACTTGGGGCTGCAGTTCCACAGAAAAAACGGTGGGTATATGGCGCGAATATGCCAGGGTCATGTCACGGGCTTCCAAACTTTAAACTTTCAGCATGATTAGGCCCAACTGCACCCTACTAGTAGCAGAATTACAGGAAAAGTGGTGTTTTAAAACAAACGCCACTTTTAAGGTGGTAAAGCCAATGATAAACCATCCCCAATGATGAAGAATTTGTGTGTAGCTTTACATCATGACAGAAATAGGGTTGTATCGTGTTGCCAAAAATGAATCACACATGGGGAATTGCTGTCGTTCTGTATGCCCCAGTGTAAGCATATTTGGTTATACCCGCAAACCAATACAATTATATCATTATATCATGTTATATACATGTGTACCAATCAGCTTATAATCCGTTGATCACTCACCGGGCCTTTGTTAAAAATTGGGTAGTAGTTGTGTGCCCAATAGCCAGTTCCTATTCTTTAATCTATCTTCAAACATGTTTTATGCCAAATAGGGTATATGATCCAAAGTGGAAAAAATACCCAAGTATAAACCACAAACTGGTGCTGCTTATCATTCTGTTTGCCACATTGCCAATTTGATCTCCATTAATAGCCAGTTAGTAACAATCCATCACCAATACAACCAACGAACAATTGACATACCTGCTTGAAAACATCTTTTAAACCACCGGTTGACCACCAGGAATCTATAATGATAACTTGTGACCTATTGGGTGGTGATACTAATAATCATTCTTAATAGTCACTGCTGATCAATTTATCAGTGTTAATCATTAGCTGGTATCATCATTAATACTGCTAACAGAAATTCATGACCCCTTTGTTCATGGGTGATTAGATTAATACTTCATGGGTAATAATGAATGAATTTTAGTATTATCAACCAATTTTCATTAAGTTTGGAACTAGTACTATTGTTCACAATCATGAGTAATAGTTGATCATTAATCACCCATGAACATCACTTCCCCTCCAGGAATCAGATCGCACATAGCCCTGAGGTGCGAAAGTCACAGGAGTCAAGCTCCGAGGACTTCAAGTCCTACCTCGAGCAGCAACTCAGATGTGCTGGAGATGATGGTGCCCTAGAGGTGACGTTGCTTTGTAACGAAGACTACTAGATAACTCAAAAAAAAACTAATAACTAGTCAATTAGGGATAATTAGGCTTCTATTGGTTTTAACTGGTTTTTAATGTTTTTTTTTATAATGGTTTTCGAATGGTGATATTAATATTGGTTTTTAATAACCCCCCAGTTTGACAATTCCGAGGGGTTTTTACAGACTCGTTGGACCTTTTCGCTGACATGTTTCTTGCTCCTTCGTGGACATGTCCCCAGGTTCCTTCGATTTCCTTGGTGATATCACCATGATTGGCCACGAAAGTTCAAAGCATCCAACTAAGCCTGATTGAGCACCCCAATTGAGAATTTCATGACATTTTAGTTTGGCAAATCTAAGAACGAACCATTTTTTGGGAAACTTTCAATACCGGTCAATACCACCAAAAAAGGGTTGTCTTGGATAAATGGATTGTTTGCTGCGTTACTTAGGAGGCTCCATGGCTGCCCTCCACATGCATACTACTGGTGTCCAATAGTTATCTAAACTTGTATAGAACTGAATTATCTAGGGTATATGGTTGTTATAGCTATAGTGAATTAGATGGCTATGGGACAAAACCCTGGGACAATCCTGGGACGCTAGGTACCTTAAAATAGCTGGTGAATGTCTGGGGGATCACCTGGTCACTGGGTCACTGCAGGCAGCTGGAAAAACCCACCAAGATCAAGCTTCGAGAGGGCGGCACGAAGCTCATCCCATGACCAGAGAACGGACATGTCATGAAGGTTATGAGACGTTAGAAGTAGATTTGCGATCACGACTATATTACAACCATAGCTGTACATGATTACTCTACATTTCTTTGCATATGTATAAATAGTTAGCGATGTCAATGGTACCATTGATGAACATCATTCCCCAGCTATTTTGGTGTTCACCAGAGGTACTGTGCAGGGGTTTTGACCCATATTCGTGTTGTGTTTTACTGACAAGTAGCCGGGGGTATTCTGACATTTTTTGGAGTTCATCAGCCATAGACGACCTTTTCTTACTGACTGATTGGATGGGGGTTTTTACTGGCACCCTACCAGCCCATAGGTGATGATTAGTGGTAAAGCAGACCGACTGTTGATGTTTCCCAAACGGACCTTCTGGTACTGTCTTGTTTGGCAATATCACTGGACGGCGATCTAGTCTAAGAGGCTTCATGGTATTTTGATTTCATCTTTGGAGGATGCGTCTTTGTCAGAGGGTTCGTGTTTGTGACAGTTCTTGCAGTGTCACAACAGCAAGAACCCAGAAAGTGAGGGCCAGACGCATGTGATGTGTTGACGTTTGCCGACCGGAAGTTTGACATGTTGGCGACTGATGGAGCATAGAATCACATAGTTCGGTGCTTCCAAAGGGTCTGAAGAGCTTTGTTTCCGAGCCCTGCTTGTACTTGGCATGATTCCAAGAATTGATCTGAGGGAACATTTGCTGAAAACCGTATGAACACCGTATGTCTGCAGATAGATAAGTAGACGGAAACAGAAACAGCGAGACAGACATATGGATAGATAGTAGCTAGCTGCATAATTACACACACACACATATATATAGAATTATATAGATAATTATAGGATGTTTTTACATATGTATATATATGTGTAAATATAATGAATATATATACATATATATATATATATATTCACACATAGTCCAATCTTTTCCAATGGTCAACCCCCATGGTTCAAACTTTGGGTCCCAGGAAACGCCACGTGGCCGACACCAAGCTCTTGCTGAACGTCCCGAAGGTCTTTTCGGATCCCCGCTTCGCTGGGACCCACCGAGACTCCGGTGGCCCGGAGCTGTTCGGAAGACCCTGGAGGAACTGGTGGAGAACGGTGGAAATTTATGGTGAAAATGGAGAAACTTTGAGAACATCCGTGAAAATCCTGAATTTCATGGTGAAAAATGGTGAAAAATGGTGAAAAATGGTTAAACATGGAGAAAATCGTGAAATTTCCTGGTGAAAACTATCCAGTGGTGAACGGAGGGAGCGATTTGGAGCTATGATTGTATCCAACCTTTTGCCTATTAAAGCTGTAGGTATTCACATTCCGTGTGAAATTGGGAGCAGAGGAGATACGAATAGAGTTCCCAACCACATGATCGTGAATCGTGAATTGATCGTTTGAATGGTCATAGAAATTCAGAAGAATTCCATTCTGTGGCTAGATTTCCATGAAATTTCCCGTATTGGTTGGCCACTGAGTACTGAGTTACCAAATGGTTGTTACAAGTATTTGAGACAGAATAGCTGTGTGAATCAAGCACGGAAAAAACTTGGAATGAGAATGAAATTTTAGTTGTCCATTCCCTTACCATGAAAAAGACCAGCAAAATGACCCAGGGACGACTTTCCTTTTTCAAATCTGGTGACATTCCATGTGCATGTTAGTGCTAACGAAGTTACAAATCGGACCTCTGAACGGATACAGTACAAAGCGGGCAAGCCTTGGAGATTGGACAAGGGTATAGTCACCCCCGAAATAGATAGACAAGTGATGTATCACTATCTTAGTCGGAATGACTTTTCTATATTTTTTTGCGGTGGTGCGGTGGTGCTATACATTGTACCGACCCAATTTGACCACCTCAACATACCTCAACAAAAATGATAGTCAGTTTGGGGAATCATCCCCTATCAGCCTCCACAATAAACAGATCTAATATAAAACCACGGTTTCTGCTGGGGTGTTTGATATTATAAGGGGAAAGGAATGGAAAGGATAAGTAAGTATCATTTTGATTTGCCAAGGTTATTAAGTTTTTGCCAAGATACAGGTCATTTTGAGGTACAGGCCATTTTCCCACCCTTCACCCAGTGGAGAATATCACCCCTATGTTCTAGACCACGCTCCGGTGTTCAGACACACATCCATTGACTGGACTGGACATCCGCCAATTTTTGAAATCAGCGACCTACAGAGTTTGCCAATTTTTTCCCGGTTAGATCCCAAGAAATCCCCATTTTCTCTAGGTAAACTCCCTCATTTTGCCGCTTTGTTGCCTCACCTCGCCTTCCCCAGGTAGTGGCACTCGCGCCTGCAGCGTCTTGGTGTGCCCCATTTTGAGCCGAAGAACGGGGGAAGTGCTGGGGATGTTCGAAGTCATCAACAAGAAGTGCTTCGGCGCCACCTCTCGTGGCGAACAAAGATGGGGAGACGTCGAAAAAGACGAGAAAAGTGGGGAATCTGCGGAATGAGCCGCAATTTTTGGTGGTAGCTATTGAACTGGGACTACGCTTGATATCATTTGAGGTACCCAACTTTGAAATATACCCACACAGAACGCCCCCCAAAGCTGCGTTTGGAAGATCCTTTTCTTACTTTTCTTCAAAGGAAGTGGGCACTTTTTTTGGATGGAAGGACCCCCCACCATTTCAAGTTCTCAGCTCGCCATTCTGTTGGCAACATCAAATCTGAAGGGGCCCATGTGAGACAAACAGCCCAAGAGCCATGGCAAGTTTCCGCAGCTACGAGATTTTCCCCTGCGCGGATTGAAAGCGATCAACTCAGGTTCTGCACAACTTGTCACATCTATTCACCATTCTCCTTCTTAGCATCCGTAAATTTGATGTCCAATATATCTATCTGCAAGTGTGGCTTCTTTGTAATTGTGGGGGGGTCAAAACGGATGATACCAATGATAAATCATGATACCGTATCGGGTGATTAACATCCACAACCACCTCAAAGTTGATCTTTTTCTTATTTGGATAAGTTACGTCGATCTCAATGGGACGTCGCTGGAATGATGGCTAGCAGGAGTAACTATCCCACAATACTTGCAGCCTTATTTCAGGAGGCGTGTTGATATTTTGCCTCGTTACAACGTCCACTTTTCTCTATTTTGCCGGGTTTTTGGCAATTTTCTCAAGAATATGTTGCATGTACGTTTTGTGGTGTTGTTTACCATATAGTTTGTGAGTTCGTGAAGGGGGGGGTGGAGTTGGGGGCGGTGGGGGGGGGGGGTTGGGGGGGGGGTAAAAATGTTTTTTTTTTTTTTTGTTCCAACAGCTTGTTGGGAGTTACTCTTNGGGGGGGGGGGGGGGGGGGGGGGGGGGGGGGGGGGGGGGGGGGGGGGGGGCGTAATAACGTTTTTTGTTTACTTTCCGATGAACGCGTGGTTGGATTTGAACTCTTCCTTGTCAGGTCATGCTACGCTGTGCACATGTTCTTGTAACTTCTGAGACGCTCTTGATGCTATGCTGTGCACATGTTCTTGTACTTTCCGAGACGCTCTTGATGCTGCGCTGTGCACATGTTCTTGTACCTTCTGAGACGCTCTTGATGCTACGCTGTGCACATGTTCTTGTAACATCTTGTAACTTCTAAGACGCTCTTGATGCTACGCTGTGCACATGTTCTTGTAACTTCTCATTTGCTCTTCTACCATCAGCGTAGCTGCGCCAATTTGCTGGCGGAGGTTGCCAAATTGGCATGATGCAGCTTTGATGGATAAAAGCAAGGAGGCGTAGGCGCAGCTTTTCGTGAGACCTGTTTTTCAACCACCCCTGTAATAGCGAGCTTATTAGCATCCTGTCCCAGGGCTAAATACCAGCGCGTGACCTTATTTCAGGGTGGTGAATTGTTGCAATTAAAAAATATGATTCATCCCGATAGTAGAATCCATTTTTTTGGAATATCCCCAGCTATACATTATTGTTAAGTTGGCATATTATCCAAGAATTGATGTTCACCCGAGCTTTCACCAACAGCTCATCAACTTTCGATCCATGGCCAATCATAGCAAGGCCTAAGAAGGGCGGAACGCCTGGCCCCTGCAGTTTCACGGAAGTGGATGAGAAGTTGATTCTGATGATGTGCGGACATGTGGCCAACATCGTCCACACCATCTGTGTCCTGGAAATATTGGGGGATTCTCTGGCGAATTGTGATTAATAAGATATATAATAAACCTAGTGAGATCTAGTCCCCCATTCGTGGCTGTATCTCACCCCAGATGCAACTGGGCCATGGTTATGATGAAGATGTGGCCAGTATGGGTAACGCGTTGCCGCTTCGCGTTGCTATTTTCAACATGAAGCATCCGATGTTGGCAGAGGGACCCTTGGGTGAGGTAAGGGTTGGCAAAGGGCGGTTGGGACGGGTTGATTCCATATCCTAATCTGCACCAGTGGAGGGGCACATTTAATGTAGGATGGGTTGCTCGAGGTGATAGGTGAAGTAGATCCACCCAAAAAGAACGCACCATGCTGAGCCATGCTGTGAATTTTTGGACTAGCGGCAGGTGGCTACAACCTTCCTTCAGCAAAATGTGTTTAAGAATGGGCCCTGAACGGAATCAGAACAAAAAGTGCAGTAAGAAGATCACACAAACCGAGGAAACATAAAGTTGGACACTGAAACACGTTTTGGGTTGCATCTAATATTCTGTAATATATTCCGAGTAATCCCATTCCGCTAGTGAATATTAAACACTCCCTAAGTGGTCCAAAATATGTGTAAATTCATGCGAATTCCCTACTTACTAAACCATAGTTTCTGGGGGGTATTATTTCTCTGAACGGGCGATGGGATTCAGCCCCAAAGTCTTGGTATGCTGCGCGGTGAGTCACCTTTCCCATGTCGGCACCTTCGTCGGAGAATCCAGGGTTTTCCTAAGTTACGGGGGTACCCCCTTGCATCATCCAAGTATATCCAAGTCATGAATGACCATGACTTAGTATTGAAACTACTGCATGGTAACTTGGGGATCCCCCATATTAAGAACCCCCCACTGAGGCGACGACGATGCACAGCTCCTGGAATTCCTGGGCTGAGTGAGTGCGCTATTTTTTTGTAGCGCGACTACGTTTTGGATGTTCAAATTGTGTCACCTAATGCGGGGCACCGCAGAAGCTGGACCTAGGCTTGAACGATTCCTAACTGTGATCATGTTTTGATCATCTTTGATCATTATTAGCCTTCATGGCTAGCTGGGAAATTCGCTTAAAGTGATTTAAACTGGATTTTCCATTTCCATGTGTAAATACCGGAGGGTATTGATTTTTTGGGTTGTCGCATGGAAATCGTGATACTGTAGGTGTTGCATGTGCTTTCCATGTGCAATTTTTTCAAAAATGTTAAATGTCCGAATATCCACTGAAAAGCATCTGGGTGGCACACATAGCAACCCCCAAAGAAAGATAAGACAAGTTGCAAGTTAGTTCCCACTTAGTAGGATTCTACCTTTCGAATCCTTTCGACCCTTTTTGAGGTTATTATTGTAGGGTTCATCCACCAAAGCCTCGGAACAGACATCTTTTTCCCAACTTTCCCAAACGACGCCAACCCTCAAATCTGGGAGGCGTTGCACCATCTTGCCCGACCGTGACCAAAAGCGTCCCGAAAAAAGACGAGTTGTGGCGAATGGGGGCTGCAAAACGCGCACCCAAACGGAGGGTGATTGAGTTTCGTACTTAGATCATCTAACTGTAGAACACGAGGAAACAGTTCGGAGCCAATGGGTGTCCAGATTCCCTATGGGGAGCCAGTTGGAGCTACGAATTGAGCTTCCCAAGCACATGATGGTCTAGATGTTTAGTGTTTTTGCGGGTATATCGGTATATATATATGATTATATGGTTAAATATGGTCTCGGTGAAATAGACCAACTTACCTCAACAACTTTACCGATTGTTTGGGTGCCTACTTGGAGGCCAAGGCCATTGAAAGTTTTGAGGGTTGGGCCATGTGCTCACTGCACCGGGGTTGCTAGGGTGAAACTTCAAAGTGCCTTATTTTCCATCTTGAAAAAACAAAACCTTTAACAAAACGACAATAGGAAATGATTCCATTCGACTAACATGTTCCGACATGTTCCATTTTTCTTTTGGGAGGGGGGGATGCGTTGAAACCACCAAGTGGATCAGTCTCTCGACATTGGACCTGCTCTCTCAACCGCTGGGTCCGCGGGGTTCATCCTCCCATTTGAATCCATTTCGGGATGGTGATATTGGTTTTTTTTGTAAACCCCCCTGTCAATGAATTGGTTAATGGGAAAATTTACAGGAAACCCCTATATTTCATGGGAAAATCCATGGTTTCCTGTAGATTTTCCCTTAAACCAATCCAATGACCCTGGCTCACCACATTAAACTCAAAAGGCTGCTTGATGTTTTTTTTATCTTTTTTAGTTTCCCTCTGATATCTATGACTAATCATGTCCAGACCAGAAAACGTTGAACCAGACTCAGTGAGCCTTTAAAGAGATCCTGTTGGATTCACGGATTCACATCCTCCAGCAGACCATGATGCAGGACTGTGTTGATCGTTGAACTACCTGAGCGGTGACCAGGGTACTGTACCTGTGTTGATTGCTGATTCCATGGTTAAACCCCCAATTCCAGGCCCTTACCGGCACAGCGGCAGGATGCTTTCCAGCTTTACGAAGATTTCTTCAATGGTCCCTTGGACCTTCGACTGATGGCTACGACCATTTTGGACAACAAATCCAGGGTGAAAGGCAGTGAAAGGGTAGTTGATCGTGCCGTTTCTAGCCCTCAAGTAGCGAGCTATTCTTTCTCGGTGGCTGGGAATTGCCATGAAGCCAGGGGATTGCGGACCTGAACTCTTGATCATCGAATTCCTGAGCTGGTCCTCCCCCATCTGACTGCTATGTAAAAGGCCATGACTAGCCACGACTTGGTTTCAAGGTGTTGGTTTGGTTGGTCTCCATAAGTCCAAGAAGCTGAGGTTCAGACCCAGAGGCCCGAGATTTCCTGCCCCTTGGAGCACTTGGCGAAGTAATAGGTACAGGGAATGGCCATCCCAATGGGCTGCCGGTCATACGTAGCAGCTTCCTGCTGATACCTATTAAGCACCCAGTACTGGAGTTTCTGGAATGGCATAGGGGTATGACCTTCATGGCTCAAGTGGACAGCAAGTGTGACGGTGATCCTGTAGTAGTGCAAGACGTCCTTGATGCATCAGTGTGGCTGCGAAAATCCAGTTCAAAAATTCTACATTTTGATGGACAAAAAACTACGGAAACATACAGGAATAGTTGGGTTTTCTCCAGATGTCCCATGATTTTTCACACTTTTTTCCACCCAAAACCACCTGGCGCAACTGGACCTGCCACGACTTACCAAGGCTGATGAACGGCGGCGCCGATTCCAGCGACGATAGCTCCAACGCCGGCTCCGAGGAAGAGATGGGCGTGCTGCGAACAGCGGAGCCGGCGCCGGTCGCGTGGCCCGGGAGATGGAGAAGTTTGGAACACTGTGGGAGCCATGGACATTGGAAAAAAGATCTGGGAAATCATTGGGAAATCTGGAGATTCTCTTGGGGGGTATATAATTTTTTTCTGTATAGAAAGGAAAGGAATTAGCTGGACATACTTTTGGGAATTGTTGTGGAACAAGGAATAGACTATAGATGTAAGGAATAGGCTGGGTTTGGAAGGTTTGGAGGGTTTTAAGTGGGCGGCCTCCGACCAGAACTACACATGGCTGGAAAATGAGCTACTAAAATGCACTAAACGGTTGGACCAATCTCAAATGTCAACCCGGATGAATCAGTACACCCTGACCCTTCATTGGGGGGTGCCACCCAAAATAGATCAAACTAGTGATACCTCTTCACACCAAAACTAGTGACGTGTTCTTTCAACAAATGGTGCCATCCCCATTAATCAACTGGGGCTTTACTGTAATCCTGGGTCCACATAGAGCAGGAACCCGGTTTAACCTGGGGACACCCGCAGCTGGCACTTGGGCAGCAGCCCAGGCAGCCAAGAGCGTTGAACACGTTGAACCCCCACTGCCTCCTGACATTGCGAAGGCGTGTGAGGGGTAAAACTTGGTAGATGGCGCCGGATGGGAGGGTTTTGACTCCAATCAGTTAAAAACTTGGGTCCGAACATGTCCAAGCCAAACAAAAAAAACCAGGTTTCACACAGGAATTTCATGGTAGGGCCTAATCGCCATTCAACAACCAAGAAGTGGGTTTGTATGTCCAAGTTAAACAACTGGTGAATGGTAGGCTCCTTGTCAGCAAAAAAAGGAACAGAAGTAACAGTCGCCACTTATTGGGGATACCAACCAACAAAACTTAGTATATAAAGCAGCTGTTGAATGGTAGATCAATGGGGTAATTGTCGGCTTGGAGGGGTGAATTTCGTGCGGGGTATCCCATGTTAGCCACGAACTCTGGATGCACGGATGGGACTGGATGGGTTCACCTTATTCCAACGGAAGTAGTTCCAACACTTATCATTGGATTGGTTTATGGGAAAATTAAAACCGGAAACCCCTGGTATGGGATGGGAAAAACCATGGAAAAACCCTGGCTTCCGCTTCAGATTTTCCCTTCAATCCAGTGAAGTCAGGCCGTGGGAGTGGAGAAGGCGCCTCTGGGAGTCAGGGGCGACGGGGCGAACCTCGAGACTTTCAGCCAAGAAATCCAGTGTTAATTATATAAACAGGTGAAACTTGGAAATATTTATGAGGTGATTATTGATTCTTACTGATATTAATCCCATCCCCTAATTTTTTTATACAGACCCTAAATGAGTCCCAATAGGTGTGAATTCCCCAAACTCACCATGGTTTCTGGGGGGTGTTTAACACCAGGGAGAGGGGATTGCTAATATATAGCGCTATAATTACTTTTCTCAACGATGATGGCAAACCACACCCATGTGGATCTGGACCACAGGGCACGATTTGGTGCTTCTGACAGTGGATCGATTCATTTTGGTTTCCAAATGAGGGGAGCAATTGTTGGATTCTTGGAAGGTGGCATGGTTCATTGTTCATCATTGCGCACACCTCAAGAACTATGTCTGAATGTTAGTCTATATCAATATCCTAAAACTTTGGGATCATACTCGTACATTAGAACCATTTCGAACCATCGGACAAACTGATATTGGTGAATGTTGGTATTAATGTTGGTTATCCAACGAATTTGCCATACAGTAATCCCACCAAAAATTGCGAACTATTCATCTACTAGTATATCCCAGAAAATCTATGAACATCTCCCAATAATCCATGTGAATCTACAATCCATGAGGAGAATCCCATCATTTCCAACAAAAAATCTCCTGCTCTTCGGTGCCTGCCATGTGTCCCAGACTACGTCGCCCGGCTTGGACGAGCAGTTTCGCGCACTGCTGAACTCCGCCTCTTGGTGGCCAAGGAGAAGACTTTGGCCCCGTAATCCTTCGAGTTGCCGAAGGTGATCTTCTTGTGTTCGTATACCCCCTGCTAAACTAACGTTATATATAGCTAATTATGGGCTATCATTATTTTAATGTGCAAATCATCTCTACAAAGGTCCATTTTCTGTAGCAATGTTAGTGCACTCGAGGGTAACATCCACCATTAGGGAATCCATAGACAGGGGAGTTGTTTTTCCTCTCAGACTACATGAATAAGCAAATCCAAGAATTGGGGTGGAATCATGATGGCAGAATGAGGAGCCCATGCGAGGTGTCCATTTTTCTTCCCCCCCCCACCCCCCCAAAAAAAAACAGTGAGGGACTCATCATTCTGAGGATCTACCCGGTGCTCTCCCCAATGCTGTGAATGTTGGCGAGTTTCACCATGCTTCACCCCGCTAGTTCGATATATGTACCATAGACCATGCTTAGTCCCCCCTGGTGAACCATGCACCAACTTCCTTAGCCAAGGAACTGGGGCAGCGGTTCAATGAGACGACCCATTGGGGCGATTTTCATCGAGGGATGACTGGATAACCCAAATACGCCAAGTAGAACCAACCATGAGGGATTGTCATTGAATATCTGGATCATCACGCAATTTTTGGGTATGCATGTATCAACGCAAATATACTCAGCATCAAATAGAGAAACCTTCCATTTCTGGATGCCCAGCGGCCAACAAAATTCTCAACTAAGGCTCTATTGGCCGCTCCTCAGCCAGCCAGCTCAGGTCGGCGGGTCAATCCTACTGATCGATTGCCGCTGGAATGGACCAATCCCAATCGCCCTCAGGTACCCTCTGGTTAACTAACATAGCGATTGAAAATGACCATTTCTGTGGATTTTCCTATTAAAAATGGTGATTTTCCATAGTTATGTTAGTTTACCAGAGGGTAATCTACCTTGCAACTGGAACACCCCGAATTTTTGAACAGCAACGATATCCCAAGTTTCGCTTCCCAGGCAGTTCCAAGACTTTGTCGGCTGGAGAAATCCTCCGAAACATGCCTTAAATCAGGCCTGTGATTGATTCTACTTTATAAAGCGGTTGGTTGTTACAAGTACGGTATATCTTTATACATTTTTTATCCATAGATATGGAATGATCCCCAGTTACTATAGTTTTCAGTGGGGTGGATAACCACCAACCAGTCATAGTTCTATAGTTAAGGGATTAGGATCCAAGTTTTGACAATTAAGTCACTGTCAATGGTCAAGTCATATCCCATACAATCCCTGCACAATCAAAATTCATCAAATTCCATATAGTACCCCTACATATAAACATCCTATAACCCCCCTATAGAATTCCTACAAACAAGAACGTTTAAATTTCCCATCAAGCAGTAGATCACATAGAATCAACACCCCTAACTTCAACTAACTCGGCAAGTTTCGGCAGCAAGCGCAGGTGGCGCGGCACAAGGGGTGCAGGTACGACCGGGACAGGGATGGTTATATAGCAACTACCAATAAAGATTGATACCCTTTGGTAAACTAACAATCTACCATAGCTATGAAAATTGGCCATGTATGATGTGGATGATTTACATACTAAAGATGGTGATTTTACAATAGTTATGTCAGTTTGCCAATGACGATAGAACCGTAGAATCATTCCTTTTCGGCATCTTTTTAATTGGTACTATGCAAAATGTGCAAGGTATGAAGCATGCCCAATGAATCCCAATGACAAGGATGGGATTTCTGAACGGTAGGTTTCTGTAACCGTATCAGATGAACTGTGTATCTGTATCTACCCAGACACGAAAAGTTGTGTTTTGCCCTCTGGTAATTTTCCATAGGCATGCAAAAAGGCACGTTTATGGATGAGTTACCCAGTAGAAATTGTGATTGTGCACAGCTATGTTAAATTATCAGAGGGCAACACATAAACCATAGGACACTTGTTTTTTATTTCCTAAGCCAACTGTTGGATTTATGGGTATATCCATTTAGTTGTGTAGATGAGGTCCGTTAACCCAAGAAACAAAACTGGGATAAGATCCCTTCTTGGGGATCTTCAATTTCTGCGCAAAACACTTCCGTTTCCCACTGTTGGGCTCATTCATAGAGGGATAACAACTCCATATATTTCCCGAGCAGTTGAGGAATGATGGCAAATTCATTGGATTGGTTTAAGGGAAAATCCACAGGAAACCATGGCTTTTCCCATCAAATATGGGGGTTTGCAGTAAATTTTCCCTTGAACCAATCCAAGCACAAATGGCCGTCAAGCTCCATTCCCCAGCCAGCTGCACACCGAAGTTCCCAGAGCCAAGAGTAGCGAGTCGATCTGGAAGTTTACCCTTTGATAATCCAGGGCCCCCGTTCATATTAAACACATCCCAGAAATAGTGGTGTAGGGAATGAAATCACATATGACTATTGAATGGGGGTGTTTAATATGAACAGGGATGGGATTACTCAGACATGGCGTGCCGGAGAATTTTCCATTTGCTTGGAAGATTTACCCGCGAACTAAATCTCCATTTATTAGTGGATTTCCTGCATGTTTGCATGATTTTCCCATGATTTTCTCCATTTAGTTCGGGGATTTCCCAGCGGCTTGCCATGTTTGATGACCACCTGGGGAGCGTGCAAGGGTGGACTCACCCACCATGGACGAATCCGCTTAGGCTCACCCTC
Source organism: Symbiodinium sp. clade C Y103 (assembly GCA_003297045.1). NCBI lineage: Eukaryota > Dinophyceae > Suessiales > Symbiodiniaceae > Cladocopium > Cladocopium sp. clade C. The sequence continues at coordinate 177,524 of BGPT01000875.1, read as the reverse complement.
TAGTGACTCTAGTAAACTAACTTAGCTGCGGAACATGGCTTATTTACAATAGTTGATCTACAAGGATCTACCTATTGCTATGGTGATGTTCCAGTTCGCTATGTCAGTTTACCAGAGGGTATTAAGCTGTGTTTTGCAAGTTGCACTTCCCGGAATGATTTTGAGAGATCGCCTTTTACTCATAGCATTATCCTGCTTGGAGGATCCTCCCAACCAAGCAGTGTTTAAAGCCTCCTGTCATTCCGCTATTGCTGGTTGATTAAGAAATTCCCCAAAATATTGTGTGATACAGCCCCTGTATTATATCATCAATCACAAGAGATGTCTTGCAGCCACTGCTCAACTGGCTTCGGTGAACCTCTTGTCAGGTTCCCAAGTCGTGGAAGTACTGGAAAGGTCTCCATCGCTTGAGGCCAGGGCTGGGCATCTCCCATGAGATCACCACCAGGTGGCGCCCCCAAAAATTCGCAAACTTCGCTGAAACGTAGCTTCAACAATGGTGGATCTGGTGGGTATATCCATGCTATTCCGTGTGCCTTTTGGCTTCTAAACCAACTTGTAGGTTTGTAAACTCCATGTAACTGTACAATGTGGAGCCCTCCATTTATAACCTGGCTTGTGCACTCCATGAATGCTACAGTTATAAGTATCATAAACCATAGTTATTTGGAGTTTTGTTCACCAACTTAACCATTGTTTGGGGACCCCACATTGTAGATATACACCAGCCAACCAACATTTCACCGCTGCCAGGCCGAATTGCCCAAAGTCTGGCGTTTCTGACCTCCCGCGTTGACGTCCGAAACGCGTGCGCGGAGGATGCTGGATGGAGCCATATGGGGTGGCCCTGGATGGCTGGTTTGATACGAGTTAATCACCGGTTGTATAAGAGTTGATAGTGGATCAATATTGGGATAGTGCATAATCGTGGGAAAATATGTTCGATTGTAATGATAGTACTGGTTGGAGGTTGGAGGTTTCAGCTGTATTCATTGTTTTCAATCATGCAAAGGGGATGATTGATTGAGATGTCGAACATATGTTTGGGTGTTAGAACATGTTAAAACCACCAGCCAGAAGAAAATCTTGATATCAAACCACCCATCCAAATGATGGCATTTCTACTTTCTGGCCATAAAATGGCGATATGTTCAGCCAACCAGCTGAAAAACATGCATAGTATCTAAGATTTATGGTGATACATGGTGTCACACGTGTTTTAAGGTGACCTGATCATTTGCTCCTGGGTTTGAGTGACTAAGACCTGTCCAGGATGTATAGATCGTTAGTGGATTCAGGTTGGCACCAGAGATTTTCCAGTTGTCAATGAATTGACTTGGACAGGGTCGCTTCATGGATCATCTTGCTGCAAGGTTCCCTTCAAAAACCAAGATATGAACAGATGGTACTCTGGTTATTTAACATCGCCATGGAAAATGGCTAATTTGGGATGATTTTCCCATTCAAACCCCCCATTTCTAGGGGATTTTCCATGGCTATGTTAAATAACCAGCTGGTATGTCTTCCATTTCCATGGCTTAGTCTCAGATGTTTGGGACGATTCCAGTGAGAAACTGGTTGGTAGTGGCAAAACTTCATCAATCCCTTCAAGAATATCACAAAAAACCCAAACACAACCCTGGTTCAGGATCTATTCATGTTTGGGTCCTTTGTTGGTTGCCTTTTAATAGATGGCGCATGGCATTAAAGTATACCTGTTCATATCTGGCAGAAACCATATATTTGCAGATTCCCTAGCCATTTTAGATGGTCAAATCCTCGTATGACTCATGGACGAATTCCCCGGACCCGAAAAATCATCCCCTGCGATGGTGTGACGGCTCCAGTGATTAGTCATCCTGGAGTAGATATGGACATTTCAAACAAAGCTCACTCAAATGGGAATATGGTTTGAACATCTTATCTTCTACCTGCTTCCGGATGATTACCAGTAGTACCGCACAAGGCGGTGGCGCAAGTTTCAGGAATAGCAAACTATAGGAAAGGTGAGTTGCTGTGAATGATGGATGGCAGAGCGAACCCACTGATGGATCAAAAGGTGGTTCGAGCGTCGGNGGTGAGTTGCTGTGAATGATGGATGGCAGAGCGAACCCACTGATGGATCAAAAGGTGGTTCGAGCGTCGGCCTATCTATCTGTCTATCTATTTGCCTGCGTAACTAACTGACTAACTGACTAACTGACTAACTGACTGACTTACTGACTGACTAACTAACTAACAAACTAACTAACAAACTAACGAACTGACTAACTGAC
>BGPT01000875.1:139445-175204 GCA_003297045.1 Symbiodinium sp. clade C Y103 | reverse complement strand
AACTAACTAACTGACTAACTGACTAACTGACTAACTGACTAACTGACTAACAAACTAACTAACTGACTAACTGACTAACTGACTAACTGACTAACTGACGAACAAACTAACTAACTGACTAACTGACTAACTGACTAACTGACTAACTGACTAACCGACTAACCGACTAACTGACTAACTGACTAACTGACTAACTGACNCGACCCTCCGGAGCCACAAAACATTGGAAAAACACAGTGTTTCGCGACTTTCCTACCTTTTCGCGCACCTGCATCTTTTCTCTTCTGACTTTCTCATCTCTTATCTTCTCTCTTCTGACTTTCNTCATGGCTGAGCTCTTCACATCTTGGCTCTTCTCACCTCTGCTTTTCAACTGTCCATATTGTCGGAAGTTTCACTTCTAAACTTCCTTCGATAATTATAGTTTATATACATGAGATTACATGTATGATTGTATATGTTCTGAACCCTTCCCTGAAGTCTTGAAACCTAGTCGAAACCTGGTTGCTTACAATTGCAAGATGTAGTTCAGTAGGTGTATGATGATTGTTTATGAACCGTCACTGTGCTTGAAGCCAAACCGTATTTTATCATCGTTGGGTAGGAAGTGCATCAATTGAAGCTGAGAACTCCCTGCACAACTGGAACACAAACTAGTCGACTGGGGATACAAAGGCATGCTTTCAAACTATGATTTGAGCAGTGGTCGTTGCGGTAGTTCTCCAGATTCTAAATGACATGCTCAAATCATCTCAAGTCCAATCCATTTTCATTTCCATGGTTTTTTCAGTACTCAATGCGTGCAATTCTTGCTATGAGACGCATCTAGGGCATTCACCATCACTTTCGACCCGGTTGCCATGGAGCCCGAAAATAAGGCTGAGGTACCGGCTGCCACCATCCAGCTTCACGTCTCCTTAGCAAGTGGTCGATCTGCATCAGTCTCCCTTCCTCAAAGTGGCACCGTCCGCGACCTGAAAGTGGCCGCGCAGCAGGTCTTGCACCAACGGTTCCTGCAGCTTGCTGCACCTGACGGGCGACTGTTGGATCCCAAGCACCCTCTATGGGTGGCAGATCTGCAGGATGGCGACTGCCTTAGCGCAGTGGCACTGCGGCCACAGATTGCTGCAGCCTGGCGCGCCTTTGCCTTGTGGTGTGTTGGAGGTCGGGTTGTCACCTGGGGCCACAGGAGATTTGGGGGCGACAGCAGTCAGGTCGCAGAAAAGCTGAGGAACGTCCAGCAGATCACTGCCTCGTCCTTCGCGTTCGCGGCGCTTCTGGGAGATGGAAGCGTTGTGACGTGGGGGAATCCACGTGATGGTGGCGACAGCAGTGCAGTCCAGGATCAACTCAGGCAGGTGCAGCAAATTCACGCCGGAAAGAGTGCTTTTGCAGCAATTTTGGCAGATAGAACTGTTGTGACGTGGGGCGATCCGGAGTTCGGTGGTGACTGTACCAAAGTGCAAGATCAGCTGAAGAATGTTCGACATATCTGCGGCTCACACGGCGCCTTTGCCGCCCTTCTGGCTGACGGAACAATTGTGACATGGGGTGATGCAGAGTATGGTGCTGACAGCACTGTTGTCCGTGACCAACTCCGGAATGTGCAGCGGATTCAGTCCACGCGGTCAGCATTCGCTGCGACTTTGGCAGATGGAGCCGTGGTGACTTGGGGCCTTTGGGAATATGGTGGTGATAGCAGCGCAGTGCAGGATCAGCTCCGGAATGTTCAGCAGGTTTGTGCCACAGATTGTGCTTTTGCTGCAATTCTGGCCGATGAAACTGTTGTGGCCTGGGGAAATCCACTGGATGGTGGTGACAGCAGTGAAGTCCAACATCAGCTCAAGAGCGTTCAGGGTGTTCATGGCAATACCGGCGCTTTTGCCGCGATCTTGGCAGATGGACGTGTCATTACATGGGGCTCTGGAAACGATGGTGGTGACAGCCGCGCCGTTCAGGATCAGCTCAGGGACGTTCGGGAAATTCATGCCACAGGCCGTGCTTTTGCTGCCATTTTAACAGATGGAACTCTTGTGACATGGGGTGATGCGGAGTGTGGCGCTATGAGCGCCCAGGTTCAAGATCAGCTACGGAATGTTCAGCAGATTCATGGCACAAGAAGTGCTTTTGCTGCCCTTTCAGCCGATGGAACTCTAGTCACGTGGGGCGACCCACAGCGTGGGGCTGACAGCCGAGCTGTGAAAGATCAGCTCAGCTACGTCTAGACTCAGAGCGGCTTGCCTCGAGAGTTTAAAAAGTTCGGCTTTCGCATTTTGGTTTGGACTCATTTTGGGAGCCAGGATTCCTGTGAGCGCTAGGTTGCTGGCATTTGTTGGTTATTTGGTGTCCTGATTGCCGTTGGACTGTTGGGTCGTGCCCTGGGGTCTTGGGTGTTGGCTACACCTGTCGAAATTGCCTACCTGGGTTCCTGCCGTAGGTGTATAGAAGAGGTTCAGCCGTGAAGTTATCAGGCTGCACATTGGCACAATCGACTACCTATACTACTTGGACGAACATCCCACCTCGCAAGTATATAAGTGTTCCTAAATTTGGTTGCTACTTGCGACTCTGTTGGGAGTGTGGCGAGTCGTTTTCAATCTTTTCCATTTTGAACCGATTCCGGGATGATGACATGATTGTCCAATTGTGTTTTTTTGTCAGAATGGGTTTAGGAAACAAACACATTCCGGAGAAAATTGCACGAAACCATCATGGAATTGGATAAAGAGGATGCTTTCCTGCAAATGTGTGCCACCAATCCATTGTCACCAGACCTTTCCTCCATGGCTCCCTACCCATCCTCTACCGCATCCTGGTTCAAGCCGCTGAAAAAGCCGCCACCAAGTAGCACAAGAAGAGGATCAGGTGCAACTGGGATCCGTTGCATAGCACAGCATGGTGGTTTAGCATGAACCATTAAGGTTACCCTGTAATCAAACGTGGCAATGGAAAATCCACCAATCATTTATAGATGATTTTCCCATTAAAACCACCATTTATATAGGGGATTTCCAATTGCCACGTTTGATTAGCGGAGGGTATACCCTTCTTGATTGTTTATAGTGAGAAGTTATACACTTACACTGCTCGCTTATTGGGGATTATTCTAGTTATAACTAGCTACAACCCAAATTAGGGAAACCTGTCAACCAATTGTATAATGAGATGGGATTAAGATGGTCTAACCCTCTAGCAATTTGTTGCATAGTTCTGGAAGCCACGACCCATTTAGTCCGATGGTGAACTTTTTTGAAGAATGGTGATTTCAAGATTTCCATTGCCAGACATTACCAGACGGTAACCAACCAAAATCATCTCACCCCCGAATACTGAAGGCATGTCCCAAATATGTGTAATACTACACCACAGGTTCTGGGGGTGTTTAGTATGAACGGGGGGAGAGATTATGGGAATTGAACCACGGACACAATATGCATAGATAAATCCTTTGGTGAAAGGTAGTTTACTATGTTAATCATTTTTTGACAATCTTTTTCTATCATAAATGGGCATGTAAAACTATATTTATTTATTTATTTATATTATGTGTAAATATATATATATATATACTCTAAATGTACTGGCCGACTTTTCTGGTCAGGGTATGAAGGATTGGCCATGCACCTACCTGGAACCCAACCATGGTAAACCTCCATCGGGTCAAAATCTCCAAACGACGCGGGAATAGTCATTTCACGTCATGTGGGTTCCAGCTGCACGTGGGAAACCCTTCAAAGCTGTGGTTTTATCAACTCTCAACTGCATTTTAGCCATTGGTTTTTGACACTGATGTGAACCTGTGCGATGAAGAAAGGCATCTTTGCCGCATGACCTGTGCCGAAGATATGAACAACAGCCACCAATGCAGTAAATGGGAGTAATGATGCGCAATAATGCCATACCAATGCCATCCAGCAAATATACAAAAAAATTGAGCGTGCATTGGTGGATTTTTTTGGTACAGCCACTCTGCCAAGGTGGCTGAGTGGCTGGTGCAGCCACTCAAGCAGAGTGGCTGAGTAGCTCAGTGCGTGTTGTTACCTATTTAGGTTTGGGATTGATTAGGGCGGCTGGGGTTGCTGAGTGGCTGAGTGACTGGTGCAACCATTCTGCCAGAGTGGCTGCTTCGATTTCTCGTGCCGTGCTTCTCATCAACTCAAAAAACAAACTAGAAATCCATGGTTGTTTCCGTTAGTAGTGATTTGCATTTCTGGTGGCTCTTTCATAGCTTGCAAACATGTACTGCAGATGTTTATTGGGTCGACTTGGATTAACCACATTGCTGCAACTTGGGGGGACTTACCACAATTGTCAGGGTCCTTGAACAAATTGTGCCGTGAAGTGGCAAAAAAACACCAGCAAACATTCAGGCCGATGGAAAACTGCCCCTTTGCAGATGATTTCTATTCCAGAATTGGTTTTGGGGTGACCACCTAGAGGAACCCCCCAGACTATTTGGGTCATGCACAAACTTGAGGCTGCCGGCCTGCGTTGGCGGTCTCCGTTTTGAATACTATCCCCAGTTCTTTATGTTTTTGGTATGTCAATTTTGCTTCTTGGTGAGTCAAAATGCAACTAGAGATCATCAAATATGCCACTCTCGCTGCATTGAGCCCTGCAGTATCAAGTTTTTTCTCCATTTCCTTTTATAGTATATAATGACATACCCCCCAGTAAGGTAACATAGACTATAGACCTTGAGAATAGCCTCCAATTCTACTATAGAAACTCATCTTCCATCCCAGTGTTTGGCAGGGTCTGCCTTTTTTTTCCTCGGGGCTTGGAGGCGCCATGCCGGCCATGCCTCGTCGTTGCCGTCAGCCGCTGGCGTTGGCGGCAGGCTGGTGCTCGGTGTTGGAAGATTTATCAACATTTAGGTTTGAAATGGGGTATACCCCTGAAAGCAATTTTTGTGAAGGACAATGATGAACAAACCATTGCTTTTTTTTGGGTACCATATTTTCAGACAAGCTCATTGACCCTGGAAATCAACCCGGTTGGTGGGGAAAATCTAGAAAAACACCATGGAACATAGATGGGCAACTATCGGCTAAGTATGGTGTTTATGGTATGTCGAAATAGTTTTCATGGGGTGAAACTAAACCAACGTTCACATCACTGGGGGGGGGGGCACCACCTTGATGATTGATGATCAATTTGCCACTTTAATGATTAGATAATGGTGGTTAATGGCAGTTGAGAATGAATTACGATTAGATACTGGCCACTGATGGATTACTGTATCTCACCATCACTAGGATATCTCACAGGGATATCTATGGTGTTTGAAGGGTTATCCGGTTGTCCCATTTTTTCTGACGGGTTTTATATAGTCGTGCAGATATTTAATGGGCGAGATATCATGCCTAAAAACACGGGACAGAAATGACCCATGACGGACATCCCTGCGGGGAATTTTTCCAACTCTGCATCTTTCAGCCACAAATGGGAGGATGGAAAAATATAGTCGTCGACAACTTGTATTTTGCTACTGCTATGGTTGCTTCACCCATTGAACTGATAAGCCGAGTGATTGGTTTGAAGATGTTTTACGATTTTTTTGAGACTTAAAGGTTAAAACGGCTGGGCAATGGCAAATTTCCTATTTACATATGATTTTCCCAGCTGGCAGGTTTCCACTTGCCATGTTTCATGACACCGGAGTCACCAGAGGGTAAATGTTGGAGAAGGGGCAATGAGTTTATTCTTAGCCATAGGCTCTTCGGAGACCATTGACATCTTGGGAAGAGGTGAGGGGCCATACATCTACCTACCTTTTGGTATTGACCAACGGTTTGCGAACTGGAAAATCCCAATTTAATTAATAGCCAAATCATCATAAATCTTCTATCAATGGGCCATTTTCCAAAATTATGTTGAAAAACCAGAAGGTATAGTGTTCGCATAACCACACACGCAGTTGGGTATTAGTCGAAACTTGCATGGTTGAGACTAAACATGACCACTAGATTTACCGTAAGGTCCTCAAGGCCGTAGATTTTGAACCATACACATTTGTATCAAGAACTATCTATCAATGGCACTGCAAAAATACTCATGTAGTAAACCCTGTGACCGCAGGCAGCTGCATCGCCGCGGTGACCTTTACAGTGCCCTCTGCAGGGCCGCTTTCGGCCAGGTGCGGCGAAGCGGCATCGAAGCACGGTCGTGTTGGGGGCGACTGGTGGCGATTTAGCACTCCCCAAAATAGATAGAAAAGTAACATGAATTCGAAAAGAGTGGTCATTTTACTGTTCTATCTTTGTGATGGTTACAAAAGGTTCTTCTTGGGCAAATCATAATCATACCCAACCAAATCCATGTGCGTTTGAATAACCGCGGTTTGTTCTTTGGCTTGCCACATTCTCCCGCGTTGTCCCACTTGATTTTTGGCACCCCCAGTTTGAGCCGTCTTTGTCGGACTTCCTGCTTGCGCCAGTGTTTTTGTATCAACCAATGATTCAATGGTTGATGTTACTGAGATCCTCCTATGAAGGGATTGTCACATAGTATCTCCTACCCTCTGGTAATTTAACATGGAAAATCACCACTTGATGCATAGGTAAGCCATGGAACTACATGGGTCATGGCTTCGGTAGTGCATTCTTAACTTAGCAGAGCGTGTGCTTTGTATTTTGGAAATCCTGGAGGTGCTACCGCTACCTTTCCAAAAACTGACAGCTGCTACAGTGACGCACCACTCCTAACCGTGAGGATCGAGGAATGGTGCCCCCATCAAAGCCACTGGGCGAAATTTGGAAAAACACGATTTCAAAAGCTATATTGATCCACGCATGAGATTAAATTATAAAGAATTTTCACCCACCCATCAAGGTAAAACAGACTGGTCAAAGGTGAACATATGGGGTCTTACAGTACCTCCCAACTGCCTTTGCGCCAGGCTGGTTGAAGCACCTTCCTCGGCGCCTTTGGGGCCAGAACCGAGGATGACTTCAGCGTCGAAGCACTCAGACGTACAGGGGCCATAGTATGCCACAATGCCTGGGGCATCCCAGGAATCATAGGTGGTTAATTTCATACGATTTCATACGTATTCTTGCCAGGTACGAGACCGGGTCAGTCACTGTGTCAGAACCATAGATAGTCGCCCATATGAATATGTATATACAGTTCATATACATGTTATCATCATTGGGTATATTCGCTACATATATGTTGTAAAAATATGGTTCTTGCCCACTGAACAGGTCGAACGAACCATAAATGTAGGTTGGTGATTTGGCAGTGGTTGGTGATTTCACAGATGGTTCATATGGCTATTTTCATCAAAACCCTGGTACCGTTTGTGAACCTCAAAATAGCTGGGATTTATGGATGTTCATCCCACTAAAATAGATAACAGTAGGTTTTTACCCATCCCCATATAATTCAAAAACATGATGTTCCATTGCATTTAGGATGATCCACGATGAAGAGTATTTTTCAGGAGCACCAACTTGGCTGTCGGATTTGGGATGGTCCCCAACAGTCCCAGAGTCAGCAGATATAATGATCATGGTCAATGACTAAATGAAAAAGATATTCCTATATATATATATATGTATATGTCTATAATTCTTTCAAATGAACATAATATAGAAATACAAATACTGTATATTATTATCTCAGTGGACTTTGCCATGATGTGAGGACTGCTGATCCCTTGCCAGTTCCAGACGCCAACGGCAATCAGATCTCTTACACCCCTGCGCAACAGCATCCCAGCGTCCGTGGGCGCTCCAGAATGATCCCCGCAGGGATGATGGAACGCCAAGTATCATTAAACCTGACTGGGATAATGTCAACCCTGAATGAATAAACCATGGTTTTTTCCTTTTGAAAATAGGGGATGCTCCCCAAATAGTCATTGTATCCGACTTTTTTCGTGATTGGGATGATGATGATGATGTTGATGATGATGATGATAATTATGATAATGAAGATGAATGATGAATGATGAATGATAATATAAAGTCAAGTGATAATGATAATAATCCCATCATGCTGATCATTCTGGGGATCATTCTGAGCTCAATCTATAATTACTTAAGTATCCCATATGCATTGGTCAATACTTATCAAAAAAAATCATAGCTACGTCTTCAGAGCTTAATCATAATTGTTCTGTAACCTCGATTGGGCTATACCAGTTATACAGTTATACCCAGGTTGATTGGTTATTGCAATAAGTTCCTGCCTGGGTTATTGTTTTTTACAACAGATAGTGCAAGGTGGTGCCCCCCAGTGATGTTTGCTGGTTTAGTTTCACCCCGATAGAATCCTTTGGACCGATAGATAATGATAGATATATCTGCCAGAAACCATCGAATTCACCTATAAGCGAACAACTTCGCGATTCGGAACTGGTGTCCCACCTTCAATTTGTCCAGTTGATATTTCCAATATTTTCCAATAAACCCCATGAAATATCATGAAATCATCCATTTACCCAGAGGAATCACAGCATTTTCACACATTTTTCCCATAGAAATCCAGGCCAAGGCCCAGTGGCTCCGTCGCCAGCGTGGCGGCCCTGGCGGGCCTGGCTGGCCTGGCGTCGACGCGAAAGATGAAGGCAGGGCAGCATCCGTCGCCACGTATGGTGGTTTCCATAAATGGAGGTACCCAAAATGGATGGTTTAGAATGGAAAATCTTGAAACAAATATGCATGATTTGGGGGTACCAATTATTTTTAGGAAACCCCCATATATCAACCACATTATTGAATAGTGATTGATATATTATAATTAGTTCAATCATTCAATATATCTGCTATAAACCATAGTTGGCCTTGTTATAAATGCTATAAACCTAGTGATGTAAACCGTTTGAATATTGTGAGCGATGAAAACATCATCGGTTGATTGGTTATGATTGGTTTATATAGGGCATTATAGTACCATATACTAACTGGTTGATCAAGGATTTTCAAAACCCATAATGGATTTACTAGATGTTTAGTTTCATCCCTTGAAAACGGATGATTTCGTGGAATATCTATAGTGCCTCCGTAGTTTTTTTTTTTGGGTTAGTTTTCAATCCATTAAGTAGTTCCATATGATAAATCGACCTGTACCATTTCCTTAGCTAATTAAGTTGCTTCATAGTCTCAGGTGACAGAACTGTTCGGAAGGAGTGGGGATATAATGGGATAGCCATCAAGCATGTAAGGTGGTGCCCCATTTCCTTAGCTAAGTTGGTGCAAATGACTAGGTGAATTCTACAGTTCATGGTAGATATATTGAACTAAACAATGGGGTGAAACTAAATCAACTTATAACTGGGATGGCATCATTTTCCAAGTATCCTCAGGATTATACCATTATCACGGGTTTTACCCTGGCGATTCTTGGTTATATCCCCCATACACTTATACAGCCATATTTATGGTAATGTGGTAGACCAAATAACAAACTATCCCACTAACCAACCATGACTGGGGTCATTTTGCGTCATCCTATTGTTGGGGTATACCCAATATGAAACCTCAAACTTGGGGATGGTTTATTAAAGAACCCCTAAAAATACAGGAGGTATTGTAATTAATGTAGCCTGGCATGTTCTTCTGCATTTTGCTGCCAATTCCGTTGGTTCAAGCCCTCCTTGTGTTTGTTAAATCCCAATGTTTCTTGCTATCCCAGTTTTCTTTCGCAAAATCCGCATGTTCATCTTCAACTCCCTGCCAAGTCGCCTTTTTAGCTCGCCTTCAGCTTGTCTGTTTGACCTCCCGAGATGGCGATGGAGAGAGAGAGAGAGATCCTCAACTCCCATGTTTTCCTTGGTTAACTTCCATTTTTCTCTTCATAAAGTCCCATGACATCACCATTCAAGATCATTCAAACCCCTTTTTCCCAGCAAAATCCCGCAAAAATCCCCATCTTCACCTGCTAAACCCCCAGAACCCCGCGGGCTTACGCCGTGGCCGTTGCCCCAGACGTCGCGCCACTTCTTCGGAGAGCCGGAGAAGACGGTCACCACCACCGAGACGTTGGAGGTGCACCAAAAGGCGAGATGGGGATGCTGGATGGGATCTGGGATCATCTTCTGGGTTGGTTCATATTGTGGTTTTCATATGTGGCAAATCTACCCTGAATTCATGAGAACGTATGATCATACTATTTTTGGTGTAATGTACCTGGGATGTGGGTGTGTTTATTTATGTATATATATATATATATATTTTGTTTCTACTTCCATTATATTTTATCATTTGTCTTATTGTGATCTTGAATTGATCCAATGTGATAGCATGGGCCATGAACCCATACCCTAGAGTAGATAGAACATTTTGTTTCAAACATATTCCAAGCTTAGTGTTGATTTTTGATTTCCCATATTCAACCATATTCTATTTTATCCAGGATTACCATGTACACACACATACATACATACATATTCTAGATCCATGCTTTTGGAAAATCTGACATATCTTTTGGGCGTACGGTAAATGCATAGATATTAACATCCTACTCGCAAGTTCATGGATCAAGTACTGTCATATACGTGATATGATGATAGAGGCAATGAACCCGAAAAAAACTGCGACCATGGCAGGTTGTTGCTTTCATCTTTATGTCTACTCTAGCTTGGCGTTGGTTTTTTGGGCGAACCAATCCCATCATGTAGCAGTTGTGAGTGAAACTTGCTTCCAGTTTTGGCGGGATTTCCGGTATGATCCAAGACAGTCCCTGGATGAACCTGGGTTGGGTAGGGTAATGGGTCAACGTTGAACATATTAACCATACATGGGAAACATTCAACCTTTCCTGCCTGGTGAAACAACTCTGGGTATCTCTTGTCAAAATAGCAATCCGAGTGTCGATGAGTCACTCCGTTCTTATTAGTTCTACTCCCTCAAATGCCATCCACCCCCCAGGCCAGGGGCGCAGTTCCAGCCCCACATCCCAACTTCTGGGGGTGAACTCCGTTGAAGGGATTCGATTAAACACCACTGAAATCATTCAAAGCATGTAGAGTTTTTCGTGCTTTTACCATTGTTTTAACCATGTCTTCACTATGTGTTTACCATGTTTTCACCATGTTATCATCATGTTTTAACCATATTTTCCACCATATTTTCACCATGTTTTCACCATGTTTTCACCGTGTTTTCACCGTGTTTTCACCGTGTTTTACCATTTCTATCCATTTCTTCTCACCTCAACTGAAGCCCCTTAGATCTCGCCCTCATGCTGCGCAGGGTACCCAGCATCCGCCGGGCGCGCGCATCCCGGAGGGAACGCCTGAGCCGCATCCCATGACCATCCGCAAGAGGCGGCTGGCCCCCAATAGCTGGAGGGTTTCATCTTTCATATGGGGGTTTCCTAAAATGGGGGTACCCAAAAATGGATGGTTTATAAGGGAAATTCCGGATTTATAAATGGATGATTTGGGGGTACCCCTATTTTAGGAAACCTCTATGATGAGGATGATATGATGTATCACATGCTACCTCAATGAATAATATACTTTGTACTATAATATATATATATATATTGCAATCATGGTAGTTGATTGGTAATTGCATACTACTTTGTAAGTGTATTAATCTTAATATAAACTACACAATGATGGTTGGTATCTTAATAACTGCAAGTATGGTGAATTGCTAGATAGATAGATGGATAGATAGATAGATAGATACATACATATACACATGGTCACATGGTTGCAGCCATGTTAATATATTGTGAATGTGGGGTTTATCATCAATCTATTCAGTGGTTAGGAGGGAGTGATGCGGAGCCGGAGGTATCCATATTCCCAACCACATGAGAGTCATAGTAGTAATAGTAATACCCTCTGGTTATTTAACATAGCCATGGAAAATGCCCTATAAATGGAGGTTTTAATGGGACAATCATCCAAAATCAGCCATTTTCCATGGCTATGTTAAATCACCAGAGGGTAACTATTTAGAAAGTATATAACAATGTGATGATGGTTAAGATATTCTAAGAGCAATACTCTATCAACAACGATGGTGAATACATTCTGGATGAACTAGATCATGACCGAACCCGTCCTTTTTCGTCACTGGCATGATGGGAATTGTTTGCGGGAAATTATCCCCAAAATGGCCGAACGAATTGACAGCGCGTTTCAGGCTGGTGAATTATTGTGAATTATTAGTAGTTCAGCTAGAATCAAATGTGGTAATCCCAATAATCAACCATCCCTAATCGGGGCATCATGATGTTTATAGAAATCCCTATCCCTCATTGTAAAATCGCGAGTGTTCATGATCAAAGTCACCATTTTTGATGGCAAATTCACCTTGACAATCGTATCATATCCCAATTACATTCCAACATTTTCCCAGTATATATCCAGTACAGAACCCAAACATGACCCCTTCATATATGCCCCAGTATAGTATCATTATCGCAGCATTACAACCCAATTTTCTGTCCTTTATGTAAGTTTGTATTATTTATCCCCCATGTCAGGAAACCTTTGTATCCATATCCCCACGATGATCAGGAAACCATCATTGGATTGGTTAAAGGGAAAATTTACAGGACACCCTTATATTTCATGGGGAAAACCATGGTTTCCTGTAGATTTTCCCTTCAACCAATCCAGTGAAACCATGCTTCTGATCATCTCACGACTAGGCCCCGCCGCAATCGCCGCTCCGCTGCGCAGCGCGACATGTTCGCCGAGACCAGGCCTGGCTTTTGCAGGGCGGGGGCAGATGTTCTCTCTTTGGGATTTTCGATGTCATGGGGTTCAATGCGATTTCATGAATTTTCGTGGAATTTTCACGGAATTTATTAGAATTTATTGAGATTCAATTTTAACTCTTCTTAGCCCGGAAACGTTCAACACATGTGGTGATTGAGCCATGAACAATGGGAATATTTCACCAACAAGCAAGGGGATGTAACTCACGATTGCACTTTAACCATCCAAGCTAAGCGTTCAACGACAACAACTGTTTTGTTGAGAGGACAAATTGGACTTACCTTTTTGGTCCTGAACCCTGGCTAGTGAAGAATAATACATCAAGGGGCCGATAGGCCCTCGGGTGTCATCAAACATGGCGTGCTGGAAAATCACCCATGGCTCATATATGATTAATTATCTATTTGGGGAAATGGTCTTTAAACCAGGGAAAATCCAGCACGCCATGTTTGATGACACCAGAGGGCAGTCTCCGCAACATAGCAACCACTTCTCAATTTCAAAAATCATCCCAATGCTTGGAGGATTGTCCTTCTTAGTAAGTGGTTCATAACTGAGTCCAGGATATGTCAAATATATATATATAACTGGTGAAACCATGATCAGCCGCTTAGAAACCAGTTCAAAGCCTGAGTTATGGCTGCTGGGATGGCATACCCTTGGACGATCATTCTGGTCGCTATCTGACTGAAAAAACTGTTTCTGAAAGAGAATTGAACATGTTCAAACCACACCATTTTTCACTCCTGAAAGTACCTGTACTCACACTTCGTACTGCGCTTGATTATCCAGTTGGGCCATCGTTGAAGCTGACGAGTTTTCATCAGATCTTAGGGGCATACCTCCTCCGTCCCATTGGTGGATGAAACGAAAGGGTTCCCCCGTGAAAATCAACCAGTAGATAAAAACACAATAGGTATATAGATGAGAAATGATATACCAAACCCGATTTCATGTTCCCTAGAAGGACTATTTTTTTTGCTTTCATGGCATATCCCAGGCTCACAGCGTCCAACTTCATCCTGCCCATTTTTGTGCACGAGGAGTCGACAGGGTTTCCCACGACGGTTTGTGGTGAGGAATTGGGACCTGCGAATCTCTTCACCAACCGAAACATGGGGGATTGCACCAAGAAAAAGGAGGGTTGCACAGAACACGGTGCATAAACATGGGGAGTAAACTAAGTAAACATGGAAGCAATAGAAGCCAGCAATATGATGCAACATGGGGATTGAACTAGTAAGATTCATGAAGTGATGCTTCAATCTATGCATTCAGAGGGGGAATGAACAACTGCCAAAAGTTCGCAGAGTTAAGGGCTGATGAGGGCTTGCAGCCGGCAGCACAAAACGATACTCTCTGGTAATAGCTGGACATAGCTATGGAAAATGGATGAAATTTGCCAATTTACAGTATAGGTCATTTACCCGTTAAACATGGTGATTTTTCCAGTTCGCAAACTGTTAATTGACTGGAGGGTGAAGCAACTGCTGGCAAGTGAACAACCTCAATGGCACCACCACGGCTTCTCGCTTAGCTCCCCGCAGGGCACGGAAGATATCCCAATCAGTTCTATGCCTGGCGTTTGTCGGAGGGGCGTCCGATGGCTCAGAAATCATCGGGATGAATTCAAGGGAACATCTGGAAAGGAAAACAAGTTTTGTTTCTTCGAAATTCACATCATTGTTGTTGTTCTCCTATATGTAGGCGTTGCTATGGCCATTTTTTTGATTTCTTTGTGAGGATATTATGGGTGTATTATATGAACCATGGCTGGTTTTCTTTTTGCATATCGTTCGATCAGATTGCAGATCTCTAAGGTTGGCAATGTTTTGTAAAGTCATGTTCTGCATGACAATTGCACTTCTGGGCTATCCCATTTTTCAATTTTTTCATATCAACCCACAATTATTCAACAAGTTCTGTGGCTTGCGTACGTTTGGTCTTCCAATCCAATTCTGGGATGATGATACATGAGAAGAGGCTTTATTAGATACGCGGTTTCAACTGTTGTAGTCTCCCATCCCCATACAATAAGGTCAAATGATATACTAAAAAAGAAGGTTTTCGACAGGTGGTTATCAGGGGCAAGGGGTTACTTTGGCTAGCGATTCAGATACAGTTGATTTTCAATCCCTGTTTGAAGGGCTCAAATCCACAAAAGGTTGATGGATGAATGGTGGCCATGCAGGGGCATGCGATGGGTTTACCGCATGTCCCCGCTAGAGGTTAAACTAAATCTCTCCAACAACATAGGTATGAGACAAACATGCGGTACCCATGGACCTACATAATTGGTCAGTGTTTGAATTCAGCTTCTTTGATGCTCATTGATATCTGCAAATTCGCATTTTCTATTTATAAATTATAAATGCAATAAATCAGTAAGCGTACGTATAGAGAGAGAGAGATATATATATATATATTACATAAATTCTTTCTTTGGGAGGAGGTCTCAAACAGGTACTGCCATTTGAAAAAGGATAAACTGCAGCTGCTGGATTCCCGCTGCTGGATGTTATCACAGCAAAAAAAGGGGCCCTTCTGACACACAAACTTGGTTAGGCAGGAAAATCCATGAGCTACCCCCATTTAGTCCGATGCTTTCCCCCTTTTCCCATAGTTTCCCAGCTATATCACGCAGACTTCCCAGCGGCCATGGCAATGATGACACCTCGACCCTGAGGTGGACACTGGACTCCTGAAAGAGGTGGAAGAGGCACCCAGCTGGCTGATGGATATGGGACTAGGAATTATGGAACTGGGAAAGTCCCACAAAGCTTGAGGGGATACGACTGAAAAATGAATAGGAAGTACCTGATAGAGGTATATACATATGATCTGAACATTGTTCCAGTTGATCAGTTGCGGGTTTCTTGAACTGAGGGGTATCCCCAAATCATCCAAATTTCGATCATTTTAGTCTTGAAACATACTGAAAGAACCATTCGTTTGGTCCCAAACTTAGAGACACCCCCGGTATGGATAGAAATCCAATCGTGACTTTTTTTCCCTCGAACCATTGCTGTAGTAGTAGCGGTTTCTTTTCCATGGGGGCAACATCTAAGTCGCATTCACATCACAGCGCCTGGCTTTTGCCTGCCAGCTGAAGGGGGAAACTATGTTACCATCTATTACCTATGTTGGACCTTGAATTCACACCCTAGTCTCTTTTGCTACACTCAAGACATGGTTACACGTGGGATCTTTTCATTTTGGCTTCCCATGTGGGTGGCATTTGATATTTCATGTGGGGGGATGGGATATGATGGGATTCATGGATCCATTTTTTGATACTTAAGTGCCGTTAATGTTTATATTCCATCACAGATCCTACATGATCCTACCCTCTGGTAAACTGTTACAGAACTATGGAACAGCACCATTTTTAATGGGAAAATCCACTATAAATGGGCCATTTTCAATAACTATGTTAGTTTACCAGAAAATAACAAAACATCCCTAGCCATTATGGGAAATGACCCAACATTCGAAGTCGCTACCGTGGCAGGCTGTGCAGCTGGGCGTGAAGTCTGTGGTGCTCTTCCCAAAAACCCCCGATGAGTTGAAGACGCAGACCGCCGAGGTGAAAGTTATGCCTCGGTTGATTGGTGGATCAATGGGAATTCACGGGAATTTGATTTAATGTTAGCTATTTGTGGATTATATGGGGGTGTTGTCAACTAATAATGGGAGTTCTATTCACTGACTTTTAATGGAGATTATATGGATTGTCACAGTTGTCCAAGAAATGGTTCAAGGCTTAAGGGAAATGTACAGGACATTTCTCTGCAAGGTGTTTCTCAGATCCCAAACCCTGTGGTTATTTACTTCATAAACGAACTTAGGGATTCTGACCTGGGGCACCACCTTGCAAAATTTATCATCATCCATGACCATCCCCCTTTTCCCTATATATTATATCCCCATATATCCCCATTGTTACAGTATCTTAACTTTTCCTGGGGGTATAATTACATTCCATCATATTAAAATATGTTGAAGGTCAAGACCTGCAGGTTTCCATACATTTCCCAGTCATTTTTCCAATGAGCGAGTTAAGAGTTGGATTGTAACATTGAATGAACCCATCAATCCCCATGTTTGATAGTCAAGTCCCTATTGTTGATGATGATAATATTCCTAGAACATCCCTACAAAATCCATAATTCAACCACCTAGACCATGACATTTCCCATAGATTTGTAGATCTTCCCTCATTTCTTTGACACCCTTGGGCCATGGTGCAGGAGTGCTTCAACCCTGAAGGCTTAGCTCAGAGGGCCATCCGAAATGTGAAGCAGGTGATGGCCGTGGGGTTAGCCTTGTGGGTCGCTACAAATGTGGGCTGGAAAAATTGGAGTTTTACTCTATCAAAAGAATTTTTTTAAACAATATATAACTAGACCAAAAACTATGGATAATATATGATGACATGCTGGTATCATTGACAAAGGATGGTTGGTCGAGGATCATTTGATTTTAAACTGTCGTTATACAAGTGTTTTAAGCATCAAATATGCGAGGGTACAACTGGTAAACGATTGATTGATTATTCTAGAGGAGTATGAGTACAAGTTGGGGATTGCCAAAATACATTGTGGGACCGCCAGGGGATCTTTGAACGCGCCTTTGAGATTGCTCTGTTGAGGGTCAGTGGGACCAGGGCAGCTTCCCCTTTGGTAATCAAACATGACTTGCTGGAAAATCCGTTATGTACAGATTATTTTGTCCGGAATAGAAACTCTATGTACAGGGGGATTTCCAATTGCTATGTTTGATTTCCGGAGGGGAATTGTTTGCGGGTAAATACTTGATGATTTCCCTTGGAAATCATCACTTTACATCCTTTGATTGCGTTATTTTTGGAAAGTTTGCTTTAGTTTTCTCGGAGACTGGTGCACCACTGATCCACACACATCCTGACGATCTTGAACGGTCGAACACACACCAGGTATGCAGACAGTTGGTCCTTCATGACATCACAAACATTACTAGTTGATATATGAGGATGTACCCCATCTTAGATCTTCCATGATCTTCCTAGTTTGGTTGATTCTAAGACTCCACTTGAGTTTCTATTCGCCCATCCAAGATGATTTCAACTTAGGAGTGACATCGCCCAGCAATTTACTGCCGCAAGCAACATGGATTGTCCACGAAACCTCGAAACTTCTCCCCAAAGCCAGGCCTTTCCTGACGTGGTCGCGCTGCGCTTGTTTGAACATTGATCTGTTCAGTCAAGTAAAAGATGTTAAGAATTACACATCAAGATGCAGTTTGGTGTTCATGATGTTCATGGTGTTCATGGTGTTCATGGTCTTCATGGTCTTCATGGTCTTCATGGTGTTCATGGTGTTCAGGCACTAGGCTACATTCTGCTGTTTTCATACATGTTTGTTCAGAGTCCACACTGGGCCAGCTGACTCGTGCTGCCTGTCGTAAGTGGCAAGTCCAGGATGATGGGTGGATGTATGGTGCAGTATCTTGTGTAATGATGGCTGCTTCATATCTATACCCACATGCTTTTATACACTGTGTACACACACACACACATATATGTATATATATATATATACATACATTCATATATATATATATACATTATATATATATACGCATTTATTCGTCTGTGTGTGTGTGTGTTACCTGTAAGCCTGTGTCTAAGCTTGTTTGTGTGTTGCTTCTGGATGCATGTGGATAAGCATGTGCCATTCTGGAGGGCAGATAGTGGGGCGCTGCGCCGGACGACTGGAGGTTGCCTAAAGCAGGAAGTGGGCATAAATCCCATGTGCACAACGACCCCCAAAGTCATGGGACAACTCGATATCAATAGACCCAGACATTCCACTGGTGGGTTTCTGGAAAGGTGTTCATTCGAAAAGGGAGAAGGGATGATTTCTCGTGCAAGTCCACCTTTCTTCACCACTATCCCCATTAATAGTGTTTAATGACCATACCAAATCCCATTAAATACCCATTGTATAAATCCCATTGAACACCCATTAAATCCCATTAAACAGCCATGAAACCCCCTATATTAATAGTGTCTAATGACCATAGGACCATAGGTAGTTCATTCATTTCTAGCTCCGACAGCCCAAGAGTCGTGACGCTGGCGCCATGTTACGGGCCATCTTGAAGGCTGGGGAGGTGCCACTTCGCCTGGGGGATGGAGGTGGAGGGACCATGATGGTTTCATGGTGGCAATTTCATGGTACCCTCCAGTGAACTAACATAGCTATGGAAAATCACCGTTTTTAATGGGAAAATCCACTATAAATCACCATTTTCAATAGCTATGTTAGTTTACCAGAGGGTAATTTTCATGGGAATTTCATGGGAATTTCATGGAGATTTCAAAGGGTTTGATGGTTTTTGGATGCAGAAGTTCGCCCCTTCTTCGGCGGGATGATGATATTCAATGATATTCCTATTTGGTCACCAGTGTCGGGTGAGGCTGCGGAAGCAGTCTCTACCATTTCCTACTAGTGCAGTGTGGAAATCCCTTCAAAGCTCATCTCTGCTCACTGAGATGGTCGATCTCCATTCCCCACTGGGGTCACAGCAGGATAGAACTCAGTCAAAAAGCAATTTACACATCCATTTGCCAACCATTTTGCTGTTGACCAGCTGCTGGTGAAATCCTACTTGTTGCAGGTCAAACCCAGAACTCCCCAAGTTTTTGTTGATGGCTAGATCTAGATCCCAATTCAATCTTTTGTGTCTTGCTTACCCTAGCTTTGCCGGTTAAATCATCATTTGATTGTTTCTTAATAACTCCATGGCTATATATATGCGAATGCGGAGTGCCCCACCCGGGGCCGCACATGGGAGCTCGGCTTTTCTCTTCACCTTGAGCTGAATGAGTTCCCTGCGATGTGAACCATGCAATGACCGATCGGTTGGTCTATGATGCACCTCAGGATATCAGGAAGTGATTTCACACTCCTCTAAAATCCTAAATCAAATTAACTTTTCACAAATTAAATCTTCACTTCATACGACGCACCATCGAGGTGCCAGGATAAGTCATCTCGGTCGCATACTTGTCCTTGCTGCTGGACCATCCAACGGCTTTCAAGTAGCCGCGCAAATCATCCACCTTTGCGCTCTTGATTCCAGTATTCATGATCCATGTGAGATATTCCTTCATAGATTCTTCTGAGGCAGCTTCACGAACCATCTCGTCATAGGACATCTGGCGACGGGCGACCTTTGGCAGATCACAAATGGTCTTGCCCCAGTCTGCCACCGACAACTCAACTCCCGGCACTTTGGAACCCATCGGAACCTCAGCTGCGCCACTGCCGCTGGAGGACTTTGGCACAATCGGCTGCTGACGCTTTCGCCAGGTGGGGCCCTCATAGCCATCACCGGGGATGTACTCAAAGCCATCATCATCCTCGGCAAAGAGACGGCGCTTGCTGCTGTCATTCATGCTCTCTCCAATCACAGGCACACCATGACGTGCCTCTTGCAGCACATCTTCCAGCTGACCTATGTTATGGAGATGCTTGACAAGCTCGGTAATCTCCTCAGGAGACATCTTGGGTCGCACGGATGCCATTGGGCGAAATGAAGACGGGAAAAATCTCAGCAGGGCAATGGATTGAGATTACTATTGTAGTCGGATCTGAGCCATGCATCAAGAATCATGCTTTGATTGATGTGTTGTCCCCTTGCACAACACTGAGCTCTGCACATGTCGATTCTCGCGGCTGTCCCTGACTATCATCTATACAATTTATGCCTAACCCCAAGTTATCCCCATTTATTTATTTTCATTATGCTGACTTTTTATTTTTGTTTTTGGTGATTTTCGGCGTGGCAAACTGATTGCCGGCTTCGCTTTTTGGGCAACTCTGCGGTGAGAGCGGTCATGGTTTCTGGCGGCCTTTCTTGCGCACTTCTCGCTGATTCTTTTTGATTTCTAGGATGAAGGCCTCAGCATTCAATTGGTACTCTCCAATTTCCAAAGCAGTGCGGAGAAGTTCGCTAGGATCGAATTGATCCTTCGTCAAGGCATCTGCAAGCATCAGTTCAGAAGGGCACCAGCGGATCTGGAGACCAGAGTTTTTCATGCACTGTCGAAGAATGGCTAAGTCTATGGCCACTCGTTTGTCATCACACTTTGACACTGACGACAGAGAAGAAACATGGTCATACAGGCTCTTACAGTCTGTGACTCAGGTGATGGTGGTTAATGGAATTTCATCTCGACATTTCACTTGAACATGTCCTATGGCATGTGTTTGAACCTGTTCTCTGGTTCTCAGATCAAACGCTCCATGCTTTGCCTCAGCCAATAGAAGAGACATCCACTCGGCCACAGCACTAGCTGTAGTGAAACACTGAGCCTCGCCTGCTAACGTTGAAGCAACAACTCTTGGCAGTTTAAACGACTTCCAAGCAAATGGAGACCATGCACTTGTTTCGTTTTTGGCTAATCGTTGATCAACAAAAGCTGCTATATATCCTGCTTGAGTTCGATGGCCCTTTGCGTTTCCAAATGCTGCATCGGAGTGGAAGGCTATGTGCAAATCTTCCCATGGGATTGATTGAACACACACTTCAACATGGCTGTTCTGACGAGCACGGTGCACCAACTGATTTGCAAAAACCAAGTCATGTACTTTGGGATTTGGGAAGCACTGCTGGCTGAATGATGTTTGTACTGCAAGGTCCGGACGGCTTAATTTGGCTGCTGATCCAGTTTGCAGCTCCGTTGATAGCTCGCAAGGAAGCTACCTCACGTTCTGTTGCTGGAGAATCCTTATTTTTGAGTCTGTCCTTAGTCAGGTTGATAGGTCTCATGTGTTCTGCATATTCCTTTTGACCATACGTGATGTTGAAAGTCTGAGGACATTGTCGATATTGAATACCGCAGAACTCTCCATTGCCGATTCGCCACTTGCGATAGGGAAACCGTTGTTTCAACTGTGCAATGGACTTCTCATACAAAGGACCTTGACCCCCAGTGATAGTGTCGTCAACATGGGCCCCCAGTACACCTACCAGATTCCCTTGTTCATCTCGCAAGTAGTACAGACATCTATCAAATTGGGACTGTTGCCAACCCACCTTTTTGGTCTCCATGTCAAAAGTGTTGAACCAGTTGAGAGGAGCATCATTGGCACCGTAGACATTACCAGTGACTTCAATGACATCCAAAGGATCTACACCAGGTATTCCTCCCTTTGGTTGGTGTGCATATAAGGGGGAAAACTTCTTGTCCAAAGGGCCAGCTTCAAGGAATGCTCCTTTGATATCTCCCAACTGGAGTGTCCACCGCTTACTGGAAAGAATTTGCAGCAGCAGAGCTCGAGACAGCGGGTGAAGAGTTGGCGAATGACAAGCACCGGACAAGATCTTTTCATGGAAATCTGGGTCAAGATGCCCTTGTAAACACCACCTACTCTTCACTCTTTCACCTTCCTCATCCTGCTTGTTGACAATCACAAATCGGCTGCCTATGAAACGATCGGCTTGATGTTTTCTGATTGCTCGTGCTTTTTCTCCAGTCCAAATCCTAATGGCATTCTTTCCCAAAAGGGTCTCCCATTCCAAGGACTTGGAATCATCAACTTTCGTTTGAAGGCTAGGGTCATTACCAGTGGCAGGAATCTCTTTTTGCAATTTCTTTTGAATGAAGGCGGCTGTAAGAGCTTCAATTGTCAACACTGTCTTACCTTCTGCAGCTTGACACAACAGAGTTTCCACGGCATCATCTGTCCGTGGTCGAACAGATTGCGGCTGGCCATCAAGGTCAGCACTTGCTTCACGCTTGGAACTATCCCCTCGTGGACTGCTACCAGTTGGCATGGCTTCATCGGCATTTGAAACAGACCTAAGTTGATCATCTATCATTTGAGGAATGGCTTCTTGGAGTATTTCAACCAAATCATCATGGGCCATTGCTGGTGGTCTATACAGCTGTTCTTCGGGTGACTTGAACCGATGTCGCAGCCTACGGACGGGTCCATACCCTGACGCTGGAGCAGATTCAGCAGGCTCTGGCGGCTGTGCAGAATCATTTGGTGATTCCACAGGGCTTTCTGGGGATGGAATCACATCTGCTTTCTCGGGCTCTTGATTCTGATCCTCAAAGATCTGTGCAGCAGATCTGGCACCACTGACTTGTTCTTCCATGACAACTTCAGGAACAGGGGGACCATCTTGATGAACCAGATCTGTAAACTGACTTGTCGGAAATTGACCCTTCTCAAGCAGAGTTTTGATTCCCAACAGTTCTGAGGCATCAAAAGTTGCCACCTCTTGTTCTTCGGAAGTAGCAAAACGCAATTGCTCAGGAGCACATCTAAAGATGCTACGGCGGTGTGCAACTACATAATTGATACCTAGTCTGCCTAAGATCATGGCTGCCCCGTACCAGCGTCCACCTTTGACCAATTGGCCTTGTTGCCATTTTTGTGATCTCCAGTAGTAAACCCAGTCACCTGAGCTAAACTCACGACGCGGACGAGGTCTGGACCTCAGGGCGGCCTTCAAGGCTTTTTCATCTTGGCATTGCAAGACTGCCATACGTGCTGACTGTCGGATTGCTGAAGCTCGTTGGCTCGCTGATTCAAACAACGTGGCATCAACTGCTGGCACATGAGCTTCCTCTTGAAGCAGATCCTGTGGCACTCTGGGATTGCGACCAAACACAATTTGGTATGGGCTGGCACCTGCAACTGTGATTAGTGAGTTTTTGGCAATCTGTACCATCATCACATTATCCACAAACTCCTCAGGTGAAGTGGGCGGATGTTCATCATGCACCTTTTCCAGGATCTGTTCAAACCATTGGCTGTGCCTTTCGACTTTGCCTAGCTGCCAGTGCGCATCTGCGGCTATGTGCACCATGTCAATTCCGAGAGTTTGACAAAACTGGCCAAGCTCATCACTCAAGTTGGTTCGTGCTGGGTCAACTTCTAGGATCTTTGGGGGACCTGCCCAATTAATCCAGGCATCACGAAGCACTCCTTTGACCAATTCTGCTGTTTCTCTGCGGAAAATTGGCGCCATGACATGCAGTGAGGATGCGTAATCGACAATGCTCACACAAGGGACACGTTGATTGACACGCCATCCTGGTAAGTACTTCACATCAAGGCCTATCTTATCATTAAAATCCCAAGCTCTGGAGACTTTCGCAGGGAGAGAACTGGCAGGCTTTTGATGATTGGCACAAACACTGCATTCAAAATCTTTGGCTAGGCTTATGGCTTTTGCGGATGCTTTGCTGTGATGGAGTATGCGCATGAGATCACGATTGTGAGGGTGACCCAAGTTCACATGCAAACGTTTCAAAGCAAGTCGAATCTTGGCATCCTCTTCGGATTCAGGCTGTGCATTCTCAGCAGGTTGCTGTGGGCCCTCAACAGGGGCAGGCACAAGTCCATCGGACAGGCATTCTACATCGTCGCAAGCAGCCAAGTCGACATGATGTGTGACAGGATCATGCATTTCAGGGACACACAAATCCATGATACTGCGGACAAGCTGTTTGGTATACTCGGCAACAAACTCGCTGACATTTCGACCATCTTTGAGACGACCTTCAACCAACCTATGTTTGGGACATCCGGGGCACACGTGCAACTTGCGATTCCGGTCTTCTGGCCGACATGACAAAATCAACCCTGTGGCTTTTCGAATGGGCAGCTTTGTATCAGGACATCGCAAACCGTATGCACACATGTCAACCCTCCTAACCCCATATTTCTTACGAAGAGGGATTATCTCAGCATCATTCCAAACATCAGAGCCCCAAGGATGTTCAAACATGATCTCACCACCTCGATCTAACTGCTTGCGGATCTGGCGGATGCTGAAACGCATTTGCTCGCGAGATTTCTTGAGCAATCTAGCAGTTTCAAGAGGTGATCTGTAACAGCGGTTCAGGTGTTCCCATCCACCTCGATGCGTGCAGGTTGGACACACTACCAAAAGATCAGGGTCAGCTTCATCAAGCTGGGCATCAACTACAGATTGCACTTTGGGGTCAGTCAAATCCCAACCTTGTTTGATATCGTATGACAACCCTTCCCTACCCCTAGCCCTGGCTTCTACGGCAAATCTAGGAGGAGAGAAAAGTTCAGCGACTGCACATTTCGATGGATTACGTTTCTTTGACATCTGAGCAAGTAAACACCTACATTCTTTGTTCTTGAGTGTTACTTTCACCTTGGTTGAAGCTTTCACTGAGTCCGTCACGGTGGCTTCAGGCTTGGACGGCTCACTGGGCTTGTGGATCACGGGCTTGATGGGATAGCTCAGCACATCTACCAACAACTGGCCGGCGCTATTGGTCTTGAGCTCTGCAGTGGTTCCCAAAAACGACATGTGATTCGTTTGAAAATCCAAACATGCTCCCATTTTCACCAGTGTAGGTCTGCCCAAAAGGAGAGGAGCAGAACCCGTGATCACAGCAGCATCAACTGTACCATATGTCTGAGCAATACCAAGTGGTAATGTCGCCACTTGAGTGGCCTTTTCAGTCATACCATTTCCAAAACGAAAAGTGTTTTCCTCATTTCGAAACTTGATAGGACCATAACCCTTGGCTTCAATCAGTTCAGACAATTGTTGAAGAGTTGTTGCACCAATCAATGTCTTTCCGCAGCCACTGTCTACAACGCCAAAACCTGGCGAGGACACTAATCCTCCAGTGAGGACCTCTTGTTCCAATGTGACTCCCGGCTGAGAGTGCAGTTCAGCTGCCCCCACAAAAGTAGGCTCTGGTTCTTCCACTTCCACATAGTCAGCACCAGATTGATCCAACTGAACATATCCCGCTCCTGTAGGAGCACCAGCTGTGGAACTTGACGAAGTCGCTCGATCTGCAGGAGGAGCTCGACACTCTCGAGCCCAGTGTCCCAGTTTGTTGCATTTCCTGCAACGAGTTTTCTTTTTCAGCTCTTCAATCTCAATCCTGAAACTACGGCGATCTTTTGCAACCGCCCCAAACTGGCGCGACTGCTTCAGCTTGGCGATTTCACGTCGCCTCTCACTCCAGGATACAGCTAAGGCCTCTGCGGTCTCTTCCTCAGTGAATGTTCCGACATCACCCAAGTCGGATGCAGATCCCTGATATTCAGAGATGAAGGCTTCCACATCTTTGAAACCGCCATCGGCGTCCAAGTCCTCACCCTCGTCACGGATGTCATACACGTCCTCTGCTTGATATACCCCAATAGTCTTCTTGCGAGTACCAGAAGCTTTGTATTCGGGAAAACATGATCGTAGAGCTTGTGAGACCAGTTCGAATCCCAATTGCCCCTGACTTTTTGCTTTGACTATTGCTCTCTGTTCTTCTGACATCCCTGCACAATGCAGCAGAATCCAACCTTTGGCTTCCTCGGGAAATTTGACGTTTCCCTTTCGCTGACACTGTTCGAAGGTGTCCCGGACTCGGCCTGTCCAAGACTTCAAGTCTTCACCATCCTTGGCAGCAAGGGCGAAAACCGCGCCCAAGGCCTCACCCATCTGGTCGTAGGGCTCCTTTTCTGGAAATCGACTTTCTAACAATTTCCAAATTTCAGATTCCCCATCAGGTGATGCTAACTTCTCCAAGGATAAGTGTTCACATGCATCCCAAGCTTTTCCATCCAGAAGTGTGAATACCCATGGACCCCGCTGCTCTGGTTTCAGATCTTTGTAAGTCAGCATTCGAGCAGTGGCCCATAGCTTCCAACGCTTTAGAGCTTTGCCTGGGTCATCATCCTCACCGCTGAACCTCTTAAGGTTCCTATCATCAGCCATTGCGTTACTAGCGGGCCCCGGGTGGAGCTCCGCTACCAATGCGAATGCGGAGTGCCCCACCCGGGGCCGCACATGGGAGCTCGGCTTTTCTCCTCACCTTGAGCTGAATGAGTTCCCTGCGATGTGAACCATGCAATGACCGATCGGTTGGTCTATGATGCACCTCAGGATATCAGGAAGTGATTTCACATATATATATATATATATCATATTGGCTTGTTAAATCCCAGTTTGTTCATCTATGTTTTCCATATACCATCGGATGATTAAACATAGCCATGGAATGCTATGGAACATCGCCATTTTCAACAGGTAGATCATCTATAAATAGGCAATTTTTCATAGCTATCTTAGACCACCAGATGGCATCCCACAGTTTTTTCTTCATATGATGGGTTGATATCCCCCAGTAATCAAAGGTAGCAATGGAAAATTCCCTATCTATAGAACATTTTTCCATTAAGACATATTAAAACTTAAAACCTCCATTTATTAGTGGATTTTCCCATAGTTTTCCCAGGATTTTCCCATTAACCACATTCCTGGAGGGTTATATCCCCAAGCACCTGGGCCAGGCTGCTAGTTTGGAGGTCGCGCAACAGGCGGACGACGCTGCCCTCAACGTGCGCTGCCCGCAGGGAGGGACGGCGCTGCACTACGCGGCGGCCGCAGGCTATGCGGAGCTCTGCAGAGAACTGCTGGAGATGCCCAACTTCTTTGGGGTGAACGATCAAGATAGCCAGGCCAGGAATGTTTCATATGGGGATGGGTCAATACCTATTACTATCCATTTTAATGGGATGAACATCCATAAATCCCGGCTATTTATCAGCTATTTTGGGGTTCACTATATCATGATCAATGGATTGGTTCATGAGAAAACTGAAACCGGAACCCCCATGAAATTTCATGGGAAAATGAATGGTTTCCTGTTGAGATTTTCCCTTAAACCAATCGAATGACATGATTCTTGATGGTTGAATGAAAAACATTGGAATATATATAGGTCTTATCATTGTCCACAAACGTTATCATCAATATTTGGAACTGCATGATTCTTGAATGATAAAGAATTAATGGTAATGTTGATGTGAATTACCAGATAGCCAGGCATGTGTTGATGCTAGAGCCACTCGGGGGTCTCAAGGCGTGACAGTGAAGTAGTTCTGCGGACGAAGATACCCCTCATTTGGCAGCCTGGGTGATAGGTCTTTCCAGGCCATTCGCAAGTGGCATCAAATCACCTACCTATCCCTTGGTTTGAATTCACTCAACGCATTAAAGGGTCACTCAACGCAACTTCGACATGGGTCACTTTCATCTGCCAGGAAACCTTTTCGCCTGGTAAATACCACAAAACTTGGTTTAGTGTGGATCTCTTCCACCTCCAAAAAAAAGATAGAAGATAGTAAAGATCCTTCTAGTCGTCATATAGTATCATCTAGTGGTAAATTCATGCAAATTCCTAACATCAATCTTCTTGGGTGTTCCATGAACCTAACAGCTTGACATGACCCAACCATTGTCTCTGGTCCATCTTCTCCAGGGCTGCACGGCTCTGCATTACGCCTGCATCAAGGGGCACCTGGCGGCCTGCCACGTGCTGCTGCAGGACCTGCGCTTCACCGCGCACAATGCGCAGGACTGGAACGGCTGGACGGCGCTGCATGCGGCGGCGGCGCATGGTCGGAAGGAGATGGCACGGATTGCGGATGGGCCTGGGTGGAGATATAAAATTCAGATGCACCCCCCCCCCGGAGAATACGGATTTGATGCCGGATTATCATGAGGTATCATGGACAATATTGAGATTATTTCATTATCATAAGGTAGAATGCTGGATACACCGATACACCTACAAATCAGGATATGTTGTAATGGGATATGCGATGATAGCTCATGGGAATTCATAACTATCAAGACTAGGGATTCAGCTATCAGGAAACCGGGGGTTAATTCTACCCCCTGATTTGCTCATATTTGATCAATTTCTGTACCTTGAATCAGGGATCCCCCAAATGACCGGATCCAGTGCAAAACCAAGATTTCTGCGGGGTATGTAATAGCCAGGAGAAGGGATTACTGTATAATAAGATATAAGAAGTAACCCCAAAAAAACTATCATAGAAACATTAGAAAAGTGTTTCCAGGATGGTAGTTCGATGGTGTTTCCCACATATCTTATATACAGGTTTCCAACTTTCCGGTGTATCCTTTTTGATTTGGGGTTGCTATACATGTTTTTTTGCCCGGCAGCTGGATAAATACCCCGCTTCAGAAGGTTGCAACTGCAGTTCAAGTAGAAGTTACTCGCCTCTTCTTGGGTTTGATTGGGACTAGGTTACCCCCCCAATTTTGATGGTTCATCAATGTTCATCATCATTTCCCTTTTGAAACAGCCATAACTGGGGTAAAGACCCCATTTTCAGACACACAATCTTGAGTTCAGGGATCAATTTTGATGATTCATAGATATGTCGAATCATTTTGCCAGTTGAAATTGTGAATTGGGTTGAGGGCATGCCCCGTTTTTAGACAGACTTTATAGATCATTCCACTGGCAATCGCAAGGATTTGTGCGTGGCTGTTCTGCATAGCCCCCGCTTTAAGTCCGCCGCGGCGCGGGACAAGGATGGCATGACAGCGTCTCTTTGAAGCAGGGCAGTTGGGTGATCGACAGGAACAGGCACCCCATTAACTCCAGGATTCCTTAAGCACTGAATTTTGCCTTTAAAAAACCAGGAGCATGTGGATTTATTATTGATTTATGTTGGCGAAGTTGGTTTATAGCTAATACAACAATGGGGTTGATGGTAGATATACTATATCGAACTAGTCAGGGAGGTTGCAAACCAACTTGCAACTGGGCGGCACCAGATTGTACAAGGCGGGACCCCCAAATTTGCAAGCTGGTTAAACACCAATTTGATAATTTGATTGAGATATATCCACCACAGATCCCAGCTGGCGCAGTGGTTTTATAATATATTGGGGGCCCACTTGGCAGGGTTCAGGCAACTGAAATTGATTGAAATTAACGCCTCAAACCTTGTAGAACGGGTCTGACTGATGTTCCTTTTGGAGATATGGCCCTCTGTGAGTTTCAGGCTCCATTGCTGTGCACAAAAAGCTGGTGCTGTCCAATCTTTGCAGGAAACCTCCACATTTGATGTCAAAACCATGTAAACCATGGTTTCCTGTAGAATTCCTCTAAATCATGTAAAGATGTACAGTAAAAATTGATATTCACACAATAAACATCAATAAACCCATGATACCGCGGGAAAGCTATAACCACATCACGTGGCGACTCATCCTTTAGCCTGGCTTCAGGCTGGTGAATTGTCATGACAATATATGACATGATACTTTACCCATCCAGTAAACTAACATAGATGTGGAAAATCAACCTAATTAATGTATTTAGATCATATGTATATGTGATCATGTCTCAGTGAAATCTATGAATTTCCATCTTTTTTTTCGATGGTTCCTAGAGGCTCGCCCCCATATAGCGCTCTAGCGAGCCTTGATTCAGGTTGCACTTCGCGACCAGCCGAGGGCATGGCGACATCTGTCAGGAGATGCGCTTTACTTTCACCATGAATTGGAGTGTTGATTGTTCCTGTTGATGAATGATTGCCGGCTGAGAGAGATATATATATATATTCATTTATATATATATATATACATATATATATATATGTGTGGTTCGCAATGATAGCAATGGTACGAATGCCTATGCCAACCATACAATGATGATGGAAGGCATTCTAGTAGCAACACTCTATGAATTGTTTTGGATGAATTTGATCAGGACCTCACGTCGTGACGTCACTGACGTCACTGGAATGATGGTGAACGAAAGGGGAATCATCCAAGGCGAATCATCCCCAAACAGCCAAACTATTAACGGCTACATTACTGAATGCATACCTACAATTCAGCCAGAATGGATTTTGATGACAGCCCATTTACTACTTCTTGTTTTTTTGGAACAATCTCTTCAACGTTCTTCAACCGAATTTTAATGTGCATTTTTTCTCCTTCATTAAACTAAACATCCACCCAAACCTGAAAAGGATTTTCAAAAAATCCACATAAGTCCTGGAAAAAACAAATCGAAAATCCATCCCCCAAATCTCTCACAACTCCCCCCAAAAAAGACAGGCAATCCCCTGAATCTTCAAAAAACCTTGGGTGCTTCAGGATGTCTCCTAGGATACCCCCACATGTGGGCGACTCAACGCCATAAACCCACTACTTGGGGGATGGTTGAAACCCATATGGCCATGGTGATTTTGGGGATGGGAAACCGGCATCGGGTTGGCGCTACAATCGGTCATCATGATCCCCAAGAACCCAGGTATATAGCATAAATCTCTACAAATGACATCAAATGAGGGTATGCCTTCCATGAATTTGACGTGGCTATTGAAACCATGGCCATCATGGCCCATTTACGGTTGATTTACCTATTGAACATGGGTGATTGTCTGTAGCTATGCATTTACTCGGTGAAGGAGGGTACCATTTAAGTTGATTACCCATTTGATGTTGATTACCAGAGGGTAACTTTATGTTGATGAGTAACATCCCATAAAATTCCCATTAAGTCCCATTAAACCACTATTAAATCCCATTCAAGCACCATTAAATCCCATTTAACCACCGTTGATCCACATAAAACCTCTAAATTTCTGGTTTCCTTGGCACAAGGAGCTGCTGGAGCACGAGGCCTACCTGGGTCGGAGCCATGTGGACCACTTCGGCCGCACGGTGCATGGCATGGTGCGCCACGACGGCGCCGTAGCGGTGCCGAAGCCCAAACAGGTCATGCTTGGTGGGAGTGGCAGCGGGGATGCTGGGAAAAACCCAACAAAGATATGGAAAAATGGGGGGAGAGAGATGATGTTAGATGATGTTTAGATGATTTTAGCTGCTTTTTTAGATGATTCTGATTTTGGCTGATTTAGATGACGTTTAGATGATTTTCGATTCTTTTTTAGATGATTTTAGAAGGGATTTATTGATGATTTAACGGGATTGAATTGATTTAACCCACATCAATGACAAAGGAAAAGGGAATTGTAAGTTTCGAACATGTTCACAACATGTTGGCTATCCTGGCTAAACCTGTGTTCAAGGGTAGTCAGTAATTAGTTTGATTGTTTTAGTTTTCCCATGAGTGGGGGATAGTGGGGGTATATGTACCATTCTGCACTATTTTCCATGAGCATACAGTTGCGTTTCAATTTTTTCGCAGGCTATTTAGAATTCAATGATCATGTCTTTTTGTTTGGGGAATTTCATCATATCAACATCAAAGTATGGACAATAACCAGCAGGTAGACCAACGGGACGCCACTTGGACGGTGTGAAGTGGATACATATGAAAAAAATCAGTAGGGTTGAAACCTCATTGAAACCTCAAATGAAGAGGGTTCAGGGTAGGGCCAGGGGAAGGGATTTGCAAAGATTTTGAGATGAATAGCTGCGAACATGGGCTGATTTTTGGCCATATGGACAACTCTAATATCCTGCTAAGAGTCTGAAGAGTTTTTGTGGGGGTTCCAGTGCCAAGATAAACCACATAACTGATCATCAAGATCGTATTGAAACGTGTTTGGTCACATTAATATTCAGATCGCAGGACCGTGAACACTACAGAAAACCTACGGAGGTGTTGGAATTTGGCAGGAAGTAGACATGGATGACATATGTTGACATCATGATTATTCATCTCATACATTGGACCCATGTTTGGGAAAACTTAAGATTTTGGGGAATTCTGAAAGAATGGGAAGAAACTAAATCCATCTATATCCTAGGTGTTGGGCTGAATGTGGACTCAGCACTTCATACCACCTACATCTTGGGACCTTGCGCTCAGCAAGGCGCCGCCGAAGCCCAAAGTCGCGCCGCCCAAGAAGGACGTCGATGCGGCGGCGAGGAAGGCCTCGTTGGAGGCGCTGATGCAATGGACCAGCAAGTTGCAGCACATCTTGCCGCCGGAGGCAGGGGGTTGGGCAGCCCAGGATGGCGAACGATTTGGGATGTGGACTTGACAGGATTGCACTGCGCAGGTCCAGTTCAGTGATAAAAATCCCTAATATTAAGCGCTACCCAGAAATCATGGTTTTGTAGTGGATTTACACAAATCTAGGACCATTCAGGGGGTTTTTAATACTAGGGGGATGGGATTCGAAAATCAGGGAGAGCCAACCAACGAGACAAGGATGGTTCACCTGACAGGTGTCCAAGCAAGCTGAGAAGGCTAAGCCTGGAGCCTCATGGGCGTGGTGGTGGTTGACAAGGTTTACGGTAAAAAAACGCCCGGTGATGATGTGATGGATATATGATATATGTATAGCACCCTTCAAAAGAGATAGAAAAGTATGAAGCCAGGATGGTATATAATTACAGTAATGAATATCAATGATATTTCTTTTGGCTTAATTTTTGGGGTTGCTATACCGCACATAGAATATTGCAAGACTATGTAGTTGGATGCATTTTAATGACATCACTACGTGACGTCACTGGAATGATGGTGAATGCATTCGGAGAATCATCCCCAAATGGCCCAATGTATTAACAGCTATTTTCAGGTGAGTTTCAGCCGGATGGATCCGCATGGTAAATGTATTGTATGTACATATATGACATTTTCAGATTGTATATGCATTGGATATTGCCACCAATATAATCTAATATACACATTGTCAAGTTGATATATGCCTGGGAGATTGACACGACTAATATGAAAGTTCGATCACTTGATGAATCATTTGATGGTTCAGTTACTAGTTGGAATTTACATCCCAAGTATTTTCGGCATAGTTCAGGGGTATACTGTGAATGGGCGTGGGGTATGAACACACCTACCTACGGTAGGAAGCACCTGAGGAGCATCAACTGACAAAACACCCAGAGGGGGATCCTACGGGTCAGAGAAAGATCAAGTTACACCTGGTGATTTTTCGGAGTATGGTGTTGCTTGAAATTATGCAGAAGCCCCTGGTTGAAGAATGTCATTCATGTTTCTTTGGAACTCAGACAGGCAACACCGCACAGTTAGACAATGTTAGACAATATTGGAGAAGCTAAGGCGCTAGGGATTGTGAAAAACCTTGCAAATGGGAAGCTAAAGTGCTCAGTTCCCCTCAAAACCAATGGATATACAGATATACATTTGGATAGATGTAGCCACTTCACTGCGGAACCGCCGTCGTCTGTGCACGCGGAAACCGGCTCATCTGTGCACGTAGAGAAACCGGATCGTCTGTACCTACCGTAGTTTACATGGTTTCCATGGTNCACGCGGAAACCGGCTCATCTGTGCACGTAGAGAAACCGGATCGTCTGTACCTACCGTAGTTTACATGGTTTCCATGGTTTCCATGGTGTCCATGGTTTCCATGGTTTCCATGGTTTCCATGGTTTCCATGGAAATACGGTTTCCTTGGTTTCCATGGTTTCCATGGTTTCCATGGTTTCTATGGTTTCCATGGTTTCCATGGTTTCCATGGTTTCCATGGTTTCCATGGTTTCCATGGTTTCCATGGTTTCTATGGTTTCCATGGTTTCTATGGTTTTTNATGGTTTCCATGGTTTCCATGGTTTCCATGGTTTCCATGGTTTCCATGGTTTCCATGGTTTCCATGGTTTCTATGGTTTCCATGGTTTCTATGGTTTTTATGGTTTCCATGGTTTCTATGGTTTCTATGGTTTCCATGGTTTTCCATGGTTCCCACGGTTTCCATGGTTTCTATGATTTCCATGGTTTATGGTTTCTATGGTTTCTACGGTTTCTACTGCCGCTTCCATGGCTCTATGATGCCCATGGTCTCTTAGCAGTCAGCAGGGCTGCACGTTTTTTTTGATGGTTTCTAAGCAGTTATTAGGGCGCAGTGGACTACGAGCAAGCTTCCGCGGGTCCAATTGAGCCGGTCTCCGATTGCAGAGACGTTGCCATGGTTTTTATAGTCTTTATTTATGGAAGTGTTGCACTTTCCATGGTTTCCATGGTTTCCGTGGAGGTTTCGACAATTTGTATGGTTTTTAGGGTTTCCATATGCTTTTCACGGCGGTTTCCATGGTTTCCATGGTGTCCATGGTTTCTATGGAGGTTTAGACGGTTTCTATGGTTTCTATTGGTTTTATGGTGTCCATGGAGGTGGCTTCTATTTTTCTGTGATGCTAGTTTCCCATGGCTTTGATGTTTACTATGGTTTCTATGCTTTCTATGCGGGTTTTGTTTTTGGAGGGCCATTTATTTAGGTTTTAGTGTAGGGATTTTTTTTGGGATTTCTGGTTTCCCTTCTCTGCTTTCCTGCTTTCCCCTGCTTCTCTGCTTTCTGTTTTTCTGCTTTTCTGTCTTTCCCTGCTTTTCTGCTTTTCTGCTCAGAAACCCCTAAGCAAACCCTAAACAAACCCAAAACAAACCCTGAACAGACCCTAAACACACCCTAAATAAACCTTAAATAAACCGTAAAGAAAGCCTAAAGAAACCCTAAACAAACCCTGAACAAACCCTGAACCAACCCTAAGCAAACCCAAAGTAAACATTAAATAAACCCCATATCTAACGTAAGACTAACCCTAAGTAAACCTTGAATAAACCCTAAACAAACCCCAATCAAACCCAAAACAAACTCTATATCTAACGTAAGACTAACCCTAAATAAATCTTAATTAAACCCTAAACACTACCCAAATAAACATTAGATAAACCATAAACAAATTCCTATATCTAACGTAAAACTAACCCTAAGTAAACCCTGAAGAAACCCAAAAGAAACCTTGAACAAACCCTGAACAAATTCTAAACAAACCCTAAATAAACCCTAAATAAACTCGAAATAAACCCTAAACCAACCCTAAACAAACCCTAAATAAACCCTAGACAAAACTTAAGCCAACCCTAAACAAACCCTAAACAAACCTTCAATACACCCTAAATAAACCGAAAACAAACCGTAAACAAAGCCCATATCTAACGTAAGACTAACCCTAAATAAACCTTATATTATAGACCCTAAACAAACCCTAAACAAACACTAAATAAACTAGAAACAAACCTTAAACAACCCTAAACAAATCCTAAATAAACCCTAAACAAACCCTAAACAAACCCTAAACAAACCCTAAACAAATCCTAAAAAAACCCTTAACAAACCCTAAACAAAGCTAAACAAACCCTAAATAGATTCTCAAAAAACCAAAAGCAAACCCTAAACAATTCCTCCATACACCCTAAATAAACCCTAAACAAACCCTAAACAAAGCTAAATAAACC
>BGPT01000875.1:79382-137891 GCA_003297045.1 Symbiodinium sp. clade C Y103 | reverse complement strand
ATGCCAGATAGAATGTCAGATAGAATGCCAGATAGAATGTCAGATAGAATGCCAGATAGAATGTCAGATAGAATGCCAGAGAGAATGCCAGATAGAATGCCAGAAAGAATGTCAGAAAGGATGCCAGAGAGAATGCCAGATAGAATGCCAGAAAGACTGTCAGATAGAATGCCAGAAAGAATGCCAGAAAGAATGTCAGATAGAATGCCAGAAAGAATGTCAGAATACATGCCAGAAAGAATGCCAGATAGAATGCCAGAAAGAATGGCAGATAGAATGCCAGAAAGAATGCCAGACAAGATGCCAGAAAGAATGCCAGAAAGAATGCCAGATAGAATTCCAGAAAGAATGCCAGAAAGAATGTTAGAAGATATGACAGATAGAATGCCAGAAAGAATGCCAGCTAGAATGCCAGACAGAATGCCAGAAGAATGCCAGCTAGAATGCCAGANAAAGAATGTTAGAAGATATGACAGATAGAATGCCAGAAAGAATGCCAGCTAGAATGCCAGACAGAATGCCAGAAGAATGCCAGCTAGAATGCCAGAAAGTATGTCAGATAGAATGTCAGAACAAATGTCAGATAGAATGTCAGAACATATGTCAGATAGAATGTCAGAGCATATGTGAGAGAAAATGTCAGATAGAATGCCAAGAGGAAGAGGAGGTCTCTAGATTTCATCAGAGTTGTCCTCTCCTCCTCTTCCCTGCCATAAAGTTTTGCCAGAAAAAGAATGTCAAAATTTGTATCACACTATATTCCANGTCCTCTCCTCCTCTTCCCTGCCATAAAGTTTTGCCAGAAAAAGAATGTCAAAATTTGTATCACACTATATTCCAAAGAAAGTATCGTGGTGGGGATCATTCGAAGCAAAGTAATTTGCGAGAGCCAACATGTAACGGGAATAAACCTGACTACACTTTTTCATTCAGAAGGTGGTGGTCCCCTCTAAATCTTTTATGCTTCATTCATCTTCAGTCAAAATCTATAGGTTTCTTGGAATGACGCTATTGAGAAATACCCAGTTGCCCAACTTCACATCTCCCTGGGGACAGGTCCCACGGTCCGACCTTTCCAACTGCCCCGCATCTCCGCATCGCTTTTTTCGGCTCGGTATAGCACCAGCGCAAACGTCGATTTCCCACCGAGGCTGCGTACCTCGGTAGACAGGGATCCTCAGGGTGGAACCAAGCAACATGGTGTATATATGTACATATATATATATATATATATTATATTGCCGATAGAAATGGGGTACAACAATCATCTAAGAACCACATAACAACCAGCTAATACCCATATCAATTTGATGAACCGTTTGTTATTCATACAATGACCGTATGTGCAATAATCATATTGGGGGAACTCCGTGCATGATTTGATCATTACCAAATCCCTGCATTTGTTAACCGTTTTGAGGGAGAATCTGCAGGAAACCCCTATATGTGGGGATAACAAAAACAATGGTTCCTGTAGATGTTCCCTTAAACCAATCCATTCACCAAATCCAGAAATGCTTATAAACACTTTTGCCAGGAAAAATGGGCTAGCTGGGGCACAACTCGGGCATACTGTACAGTAGAAATCCATGATTTTGACATCAACAGCATGTATCATTTGGGCTAAGGTTCGCACAGAGTCGCCAAGGGCATGGCAAAGCCATCCCCTGTCTTGGACGCTTGGTTTGGGGATGTGGTAACGGTGACACTGGATTGGATTGTTGGATTGAAGTGTCCAATGGCTTCCATCAACGGGATGTATGATGACCTAATCAAGATACCCAGCACATG
Source organism: Symbiodinium sp. clade C Y103 (assembly GCA_003297045.1). Classification (NCBI taxonomy): domain Eukaryota; class Dinophyceae; order Suessiales; family Symbiodiniaceae; genus Cladocopium; species Cladocopium sp. clade C. Next base: position 136,100 of record BGPT01000875.1, on the reverse strand, counting down.
GACTGGACCCGTGGATTAAAAATGAGTTCTTCCTGATACCCAACAAGAAATGGGCCTCAATGTGTGGCCAGCTTATGCAGCTGCAAGGTGAAGCTCTCGAAACTCACGTGCCCTTGAGATTGATTTGTAGGCCCAAACATGTATTTCTTGCAAAATGAAGTCCTAAACGAAATCGCCAATCCTTCGCTTAGAATTTGGGGGAATTTAGTATCAGAAATTCTGTCGGGGATTTGTTTAAGCGACCATGGTTATCTTAACAATGAGCTAGCGCGGCAGCGGTCACCATGACTGGCTTTGTTTTGGCATGTTTGGCAGAAGTTGGCCAGCCTAGATTGCATGCAGATCTTGTTTCTAAGTGTCCATCGTACCCGCTAATGCATGGTGCTGTTTAACGGAAAGCGCATATATTCTTCCACCTTGTATGTCTTTGCTGCTGTGTTTGCATTTGCCCTCCTGTCGTCCAAGGATGACTTCGAAAGTTTGAGAGTTCTTGGCAAAGGAAGCTGCTCTGATGAAGATTTCCTGTTTCGGGATGGTGCTTCAACCTTTGACACCATACCCCACCACACAGATCAAAGTCTAGAAGCATGACTGTTTACAGCCACAGCTATACCCACAGCTCAGGTTATGGCAAAGTCTTTTTGGTGCGCCACAAGGACACAGGTGGTGACAAGCTCTACGCAATGAAAATGCTGCGTCCTTGGCGTGGAAGTTGTGTGCTGAAAATGTGGGACTCGAATCGAAGGGATCAGCTCCAGTGGGCTCCCCATGCTTCCCCATGGCTCAGGCTGCGGAAGGAGCACGTCTTGAACCGTGGGCGACTCAAAAAGGGGCGACCCCATCCCAGTTGACTTTGGATGACTTTGGTGTATTGTGTACCACTTTCTTGTCGCTATGCGGTTTAATAGGTTGCAGTGTCGGGTTTTGATGGGGTTGGATCGGGCCAAAAACAACCATTTGTATCCAATACGAACTTGGATCACAACAGCCTGGTTATGCCAACAAACATTCAAGTTAGATTCCATGCAAAGCTTGCGGCGTGTATCGAGTCCCAATTCATAGTGTTGTCATGCACTTGGTATTTAGAGGGATCCTGCATAACCCATACAGATGCCTGAGTTTGGGAAGTCCCACCAACTCTGGCGTGGTTTCGATGCATGGCGTTCATTCAGGCAATCAAGTTGAGCATACCAAGACGGAGAGGAATGTCCCTTGCTAGCAGTGTGTGTGGAGATGTTGCAGGGACACGTTGTCACCAAGGACCTGTGTTTTAAAACATGCCCCGTGTTGGCTTTGGCCGCATGGTTTCCCTTAGCTACTGCCAAGAGTCAGCACTGGAGTGGCCCAAGCACATTTCAAAGGTACTTTCAAAGGTGTCGACAGTGTCTTCCCGCTATTTGCCAATCGTTACTTAGTTTCTTTCCTTCTGAGTCCCCAAAATTCGGTTCCAGCTCGTGATGTCCAAACCTGAAGAGCATGAGGATGCTGAGGGGTACCCCAAGTCTTCAAACATGGTCGGAAAAAAAAAAGTTTTGGGCTGTCCCGTTTCTTAGAAACACCTATTGGCAAATGGCCCACGAAGCATGTGGTGCCCCTGATCTAGCCAAGGTGTTGGAGCACGTGTCTCATCCTTTCATCGTTTCCCTTCACTATGCCTTTCAGACGCCCAAGAAGCGGGGCCTCCCAGGGCTGCCTGGAATTCTGAGGATGAAGTGTATAGATTCTATATGATTTCTATACGATTTGATAAGCTTGTTTCTAGCATTTCTTCCTGCAATGTGTAGCTTATAGATCGTCATACGAGCTGGCCTTGAACCCAGTCATTTCATGCCATTTCACGGACTTTTGCGGTGCAAAAGTACGATGCCTAAATGGCAACCTGTCTCCAACCAATTAGTTTCAACAAGAATCCTGCCCCGTGCATCAACCGCTTCTTAATATTCTGAATGAAACCAGAAGCGGACTATTGAGTGAAAGTGTGACTCAGACTTAAAGCTTGACCGTTCCATTGGTTTCCCCCCATGGGTCATTGATCATGGCAGCTGATGGCTGGATCGATGGCTAGGCTTTATCTGGTCCTGGACTACTGCCCTGGCGGGGAGCTCTTCTTCCACCTCAGCCGCGCCGGACGATTCTCAGAGGGGCGCACGAGGTCTGGTTCAGGGCAGGTCATCGTGGTTCTTCGACGGTTATTCAATGGCGCTTGAGCTCCTTTAGCTACTGGAGAAATTGGTCAGCGTGGGACATTAGATTTTGATTTTCAACAGCCAGGAGGACTTTGAGATGCGACCCTGGAGATGGCTATATGGAGAGAATGGAACAGGATGGAATAAGAATTAATGGAATATTTCTCTTTTCGACCCACATGTTGGTGTTTATTTCAATCAAGTCTCAGAAAGATGTGTACCACCTTGAGTTATACCATTAGCTAGCTTGCCAGTGGGTACGCTGTGAAGGTTCTGGAGAATCAACTATGGGCCTGTGGGTGGGAAATGGGATAGACAAAAGTTCAACGGAGGCTAGCAGAGGCTGGCAGTCAGAGGAAGGAATGGCTGAACCCCAAGTTTCGGCGTTGTTTAATCTTTGGTGCAATCATTTCTGACTACGTGGACGGCACAGCTGGCTGGAGGTTCTATACTTGTGAGCTACTGCTGGCATTGGAGTACTTGCACAGCTTGAACATCATTTTCAGGCAGGTTTGCAGTTTGCAGTGCAATTTTGTCATACGTTACTGAACCATCACGACGCCTGTCACGCCAAAATTGCTGCATGCTTGAGTTCTCTCCAATCTTTGGCTAAACTTCTTTGTTTCAGGTAGTTCGCATGGTGCTTGTAACCAACAGTTGCCCTAAGACCTGGCTATCCCTTGTGGCTCAGGGACCTGAAACCAGAGAACGTGCTGCTGGATGAAAACGGTCATGTCACTTGCCGTCTAAGACCATGTTAGGATCATTGATGCAGTGGCTGCCAGGTTGATTGGTTGTTGAGAGGAGTAGGCAACAAACTTATGAAATCAAACAAATCTCACCCAAACCCTTATATGTTTTGGCGCAAACCATGTTCTGCTTTGTGCGATCACGGTTCCATATCCACTCCACTGTAATCTTGTAGTTCCATCCAGTACATCCAGCAACTTACGGATTGTCTGTGAGGCAAAGCTTACGGATTTCGGACTTTCGAAAGAAGGCGCCAGTGTCCACCCTCTTGCGCCGTAGAGATGACGCGAACCAGGAAGTTGTCAACGTGCATTGCGAAGGTGAATTAGATCTCTGAAGGTAGGAACGTAGCATTCTTTTCGACAAGTGTCAAGAGAAGTTTCATATGTCAACATCATCAGCGGACCTTTGTGACAGGTTTTGGGGGCATAATGTAGCACCATTTATGGATATAGAAGGAAATTATTGCATATAATGGTATATAAGATTATATAAGATAACTATAATATAATATAATACTATATAAATCTATATTATAAAATATGTTTAGCCCAGGAAGCCAAGCCATGAGAAGCACTAGGAGTCTTTATCGTTCGTGGCCTTAGTGGTCAAATCGCTCCCTGCATGTCACCTGGACCTGGTGGAGGCATTTGCGACAACTTCTCGGCCCGGACGATGTGTGGTACCCCTGAGTACCTTGCACCAGAACTCCTCGATAGCAAAGGTCATGGGAAGGCAGTGGATTGGCCACTTGGCTGCGCTTAGCATAGCGCTCTTCTGCGCTTGGAGCGTGATGAGTTGTGCTGTGCAAAAAGTATTTGTTGTGCTACATGTGCCCAGGAGATGCTGACGATTTTTATTGGAACTGCATGAAATAGACGTCACCAGTTTGGAGGTTCAGATGCAAATACATCGATGCATATGACTGTGATTTCTGTGATGGAATATTGATGCGTAAGGGCCCTTGACCAAGTGCCATGTCTTGGATCGTTTCCAGAGATGAGAAAAAGCCACTTCCAGGAACGTCCACAGAGCTGCAATTCTGCAGGTACTCGTTAGGCGCTTTGGCCTACGAGATGTTGACGGGCTTGCCACCCTACTACACTCAGGACCCACTGGTCTATGCTGAGGGGCTGACACCTGAATATAGGCTGATATCAGCTGTGAGTGGAATTTACTAAGATTTACAAGTTTGAACATTTTGTGTAGCAAACAATCAAAAAATGTTGAAGTTTGAGAACAGTATGGTTGCAGTAATCATTGTTTCGTCATGGGTAGTACTATGGTTAATCTTGGGTTCACAGTGGGTTATATAATGAACATTGATACAATGGGTAAACATGGCTGTCGGCAGTTGGATTTCCTGAGTTTTTCAGACCAGCTGGGCTCTACCCCGGAAATGCGACTCGAAACGGCTTGGTATGGGTGTTACGGTAGGTTTAATGAATGATGTTTACTGCACTGAAGAGAAGTGTAACTGTTTAAGACTACAAATGAGGTACTCTATATATATATATATGTGTGTGATCCCAGCAGCGTCCTTTTAGAAAGACATAGAAAGACCCTGCTGAGTGAAGTCAGAATTGCAGTTACTTGCCTTCACGCCCCTTTTCACATTTATCTCACTTTGGTGGGTTCAATTTTCATTGATTTGAGCATTTTCAAGCCAACTATCGCATCTCCAGGGGTCACTTGCTTCGAGGACCGGAATTTGCTTTTCGATCGGATTCGCAGAGCTCAGTTACAATATCCGCAGTACATCAGTGCTGTGGCCAAGGCTTTGCTACAAGGCTGGCTGCGGCTGGAGGTTGCCGGCACAGTTCGCAGCACCCCATGCCAGAGATGTGAAGGGGTTGTGATGGTTGTGAGTGTTTTTGGGAAAATTCAAGTCGGTTTGTTTCTAAATCGATGATGCTGTTCTTGCCCTTCTGGTTGTTGGTGTTGCTGGTGTAATTGGTGCTGGGCATGGAGATTCCACGAAGATGGTAAAAGTGTGAATGATCTAATGCTGAGATGCTTTGTCCGTTGAATCACCAAGATCAGCATCACGAGGCCTGCTAACAAGACAGCCAGAGTCCCGTCTGGGAGGTGGCCCAGAAGACGGTACCTTGGTTCAATGTAATTAAGTTGATCCAGTGTTCAGAGATGTTCAGAGATTGCACACTTCAACTGCACGAGATTGCGCAGATTCAGCACTATTGTGTAATATTGGGATGTATTGTGATATATTGTGATAGTATGTAGTATGTACAAAAACCTGCCAACCTCCGCATTCCATGCATAGCACGGTATACCACCGTTCTTTTCATGGCCCAGGTCCCCAAGTGATCCCCTTGGGGACCCTGCTGCCTCAGGTGCTGAAGTCCGAGCGCATAGTTTCTTTTCCACGGTGGATTGGCAGGTGCCATGGCGAAAACTGCCGTGGACGTTCCATGGTTGTCCTGGAAAATGTGGGAAGCCCAACATGCAATGGTCCAATGGTTGCTGAAGATTCGAAGGGCGGAGTTCCACCCAAAAAAAATGTGTTGCGAATGTTTGTCATCATTTTACAGAATATGTTGATATATTTTGACCACGAGCACAACATACGGTAATTTTGATATTTTTTTACTATCCCGGAGACAAACGCTTGAAAATGCTTGGTGAGGATATCTAGGAGTAGTCGCTAAAGATCTTGACTTTCCATGCCTGCGATTCGGTCCTACCCCCTGGCCTCTTGAATTGCACGGGAGACAGCCAACATGTTTTGTAATTTGCAGCCCCAAAACGGAAAATGATGACAGGGTTGCCCCAGTCTATTAAAGGTAAATGACAGCCACAAGGAGAAGAAATTGGTCATTTGATCTATATATTAGACATTTGTACACCCAATTTGCCCCTCTTGTACCTGGGGTGTTGCGAGCAACCCTGAATGATTTGGGCATAGAATCACATTCCATGATATGTTTGATATGGATTTGTATGAGATGTTAAGTGTGTATTATGCTTCATGAAATTTCATTGCACTTCAGGACGTCAGATCCAGCTTCAATCCCAACAGGTCAACAGCTAAGACCAAGTCCTGGCACCAGCTCAGGCCCTGTATCAGCGCTTGGTGACGCCACCTTTCAAGCCGAAGGTGGCAGGTGCTGGTGATGTGTCGAACTTTGAGTTGCTTGGATCGCAGTGAAAACATGTGTAAATTATTCTGATTGAAACGCTGGAAAAGCATCCAGTCACCTTTTCAGACATGTCGAATCTGACCCACAACGATGGACGTAGACTAGATTCCTGCAGAAACTACTGCCTCTTAGCGGATATAATTAATTGGATCGTTCAATCAGCATCAAAGGTTATCCTTCTCGTCATCATCATCCTTCCCAATCTTCGCCAGCCTGCCTCCTCCTCATCCTCCCTCTCCATGTTCCAAGGAAAGAGTTTGTAGATATGCCTTTGGGCGTTTCTGAAGCAGACGGGCGTCCCGGTGCTGGAGTTCACTTCGATGGCTTCACCTATCAGGGTGACTGAAGGGCTTTGGCCCTAGCTCAGATCCCCCATGGATGTTCCTACTGCCGGTTAGAATGTGCATGAATGTGCTATAGGCTGGATGGTCTTGGGAGCTGTTGGGAACAAATCTTGCAGATCATTGTCACAACCATTCATGATGATTGATGTGGTTGTGGCTGTGTGTGGCTTCGTTTGTTGATACGGATTGGGCTTGGCAAGCAACACGTTGTGGTTGAACCGAAGTGTTGCGGATGTCGGAATCAGTCAGCGAAGTGTGCCCCGACCCATTGATTTCACCACAGGATTCTCAACACACGTCGGGCAGAGAAAGCAAAAAGCGGGAGAGTGCAAGGATGCCAAGATACTGCATGTGTATATATACATTTACATTTACATCTATGCACATCATATGCGTTTGTCTTCGTCACGAATCTACAGTCAGACAGAATCTCCAAAATCCATCAAAATCCTGCAAACCTTGCAGCAGCGAACCCAGTTTTCGATACGCATATGCGCTTGTCTCAAATTCATGCAAGTAATATTATGTAAACTACTTGTTGCATGCTTCGTACATTTGCACAGGTGCCTGCCCAGATAGAAATTTGATTTGCCGCTGCTACGACCTGCAAGGCATACAATACAATGCCATAATTTGAGTATGGGGCCATCGCTTCTGCCATTTTTTTCCCTGGTTAATCTCCACCTGACACAGGAAACTTGAAGAGTCAAGTTGACTGGGTGCCTAAGCCTGCCTATACCAGTCCCAACTCGATCTGAAGGTCTACCAAGTTGATAACCAATTGGAGGGTCTTATTACGTCAGGATGATGCAGACACTTCCCATTTCTGAAAGGTCATGGCCAGGCTCATCCACCAGGATGCACGAAACGCCGTTGCCAGGTCATGCCAATTCCGGAGGAAGATGAGGCGTTCCAAGACACCGAAACTGCCTACAGAACCACGAGGGAGTGCGCCTAGTTAAGGCTGAGGGAATTTTCAGAAATGACTGACACGACACGGGATGGACAAGTGGGGACTTTCATGGACACATCCACTGTTCGGAACTCTTCACAATGGCTCTTGGCTATTTCGCTATAGGTCCTCAGTCCAGTTCCTGATATAGATTTAATCCCTCCACCTCCACCTGCAATTTGCTGAGTTAATTACATTCGAGACCGCGCTGCTTTCCACAAGCGACAGATCTACAGACAGGCCCGACCTCCTTGGGACAAAGATCCCCTGCGGTCAACGCTGAGACATGCAGCGGCATGCAGCGGCCAAAAAATGCCACGAATCGTTCTGACCTTTGGAGCACTGAGGTGACTCACGGATGTCTCAAGATTTGGCTACAGTGGCTACATTGCATCAGATTACATCAGATTGACGGGCTGCAGGTTTCTTCAAGTTTGAAGCTGTGAGTTTTTTTTACTGCTCCTGTTTGGTGGATTTGTGTGCTATGCTGTGGTTTGAAGGCAAGGGGAAGTCATGTGGATGTTGATTCCAAATTTCCAATGAAATCACTTTAGCCGAGACTTGGATGAAGGTGACATTCAAGGTGGTAAACAACCAGCTGACCTTGTCTGAAGGCAATTGAAAAGAGAGAGAGGGCGAGAGAGACAGTGAAAAAATGCCTGGCTATTTTAGACTGTGTGTATCATGCACATGTAGGCAACTTGCATTGCCAAGCCTAGGGAATGCCTTGCTGAAGATTGCTGGGCTCAGCCGCGCGTGCTCCGCGGCCGCGTCGGGCAGGTCGTTTGGGCAGTCGCTCCTGGTTGGGCTGTTCTCCATGGGCACTCTGGGGCACTCTGTGTTGGGCAGCTCGAATTGTTGATGTTTAACTGGTAGCCACAACACTGCTGCTCTTGAATTGAGGTCACGCTACTCGTACATGGTTTCTTGGGCTTCATACACCGTATATACACATATTATATATATATATACCATATACATGTTGAATCATATTATATATGGGCATAAATTGATTACATTAGTGTTTCCTCCGGCTCCCAGACTCCAGGTGGTTTGGTCGCGGGGTTCGCCCCATGGCACCCAAGGTGCCATCTGAGAACTCAGATCATGGGCCCTATTGGATGAATAGATATGAATAGACTAGTTTTCATGTTGATATATGTTGATATATGTTGATATATGTTGATATATGTTGATATATGTTGATATATGTTGATATATGTTGATATATGTTGATTTGATATCATTTGATAGATAGATGCTATAGATGTTGCTGGTGGGTCGTGCCAGGACGACAAGATCACCCCAGTGGACAAATTGCGGGCATTCTATCGGAGTAATCAGGTGCCCTTGCGAGACCTGACCATCACTGTGATTGCGGCATATTGCGGCCACAATTTGCTCCAATGTTAGCCGTGGGATGAACAGTTTAAACCGTGCTGGAAGAACTCCACATAACCGTGCATAGATCTGGAAAAATTGTAACGACCTGTGATGTCACTCAGGCTGCAGAGTGACTTCTTGTGCTCTCATTGTTCGCAGTGAAATGATCCAGGGATACGCAGGGTGGATTGTCCTTTGTCCATCTTTGTCCAGCATAGAAAATCACTTTAACTCTTTGGATGTTCCTTCAATCGTTTTTTGGGTGTTTCCACATTAAGCAGTGATCAAGAATGATTAGAACCAAGTGGCCCCAGCCAGTGACTCGTTAGCTCCCAGGCGAATAAAAGATGTGCAGACTGTCCCGAACGGGGGCCAACTTATGTTTGTAAGCACCTCAGGCTACGTCAGGCTGTTTGGTGCTTACTCCGCTTTGACTTGGCCTGGTGCTGTAGTTGCGTACAACTATCATATTCCACACCAGGAGCTAAACAAATCTGACACCCAAATCCACATAAGCTGTCGAATGGTTGTTTGGTGGCAGCTTTGCGACGTAAAAACCTTTTGCAGCCGCTCCATGGCCTTTTTGGGCATCAGATGGCAGCAGTTCAATTTTTCCATCCAACTCCTGCCAAATGATGAAGGATCATGAGATGACAATGTTCTTAAAGGTTGGCCAATCTCCCATCAAGGCCTTGATTTCCAGATCTTCGTTTGCCAAGCCTGCGCGGGTCTCCATCGTGAGCCTGGAAGCCAAATGGATTGTGGTTGAGCAAGGCCAAGGACAGTGTGATTGGTGTGGTGTTGCTGATTCGGGCATTAAAATCATCCATAAATCCAATCCATGATGTGTTTCCTCGGCAGCAGGTGTTTTTTCCAAAATCCAACTTCGTCGCGACCTTTTTTCCCTCTTGATGAAATCACCACCTCAGACACTTAGGTTTGGACACAAAATTAAGAGCATCTCCTTCTCTGAATGGAGTTTTGCTGAGGCTGGCCCGATGGACAGTGGCAACATTCATGTCATTGTATGATGGTCTCAACGTTTTTGAGTTGATGACATGAATATTTTTGAAGTTGGACAAGTCTTTCATCCTAGGAATTCTAGGCCCTGATATTTTGCCACACCGGGTCTCCAGGTGGCCAAGCTTGAGGAAGCTGGCGGCAACGAAGCGGCCAGAGCCAAGTGGTATGGCACTCAGCTGTGCTCAGCTGGGGTGACGTTTTGGCCTGGCCGGAGATGTGGTGAGGCGGCCAAAGTGACTATGATATACTATAAATTACTATAGCATTAGTGCTGGAATCAGATTTTGATTTTGAGATATGTTCAAGCATCTGATTTCTCTGCAAAACATACGGCAAAAGCACCCGTTTCTTGGACCCCAGGGATGTCAGATTACGTCCAATGTTGTGTCACAGCTGCGAGTGTGACGCACGAGGCTGGATCGATGGCATAAAGATACCTTTCCAGAACCTGATGGGACGGATCTGGACTGGAGCTGTGGCTGATGGAAATGGGAATCTGCAGAATCCTTGGGCCATTTGGGCTGGGCATCTTAGACTTGAGATGACTTGAGTATCATCAGCAAAGGTTGGAACTGCCCAAGAATGCGTGGATAGAAACAGATAAATGTGGATGCTATGGTGAGGGCCTATCCTTGTCAACATGTTCGATGGAACTTGAACATTCCTCTTGCCACGGTCTTCGATGTATTAGCAGATCAATCGTCATTTCGACTGGGCTTGGCCCACCCATTTTCAAGCACTTTGTGGTACAGTATTTGTTGTTCAGTTTGGTAAGGCCACTCAAAGTCCAATCACCGAGACCAATGTTGTCAAGCTTCTCCTGACAGATCTTCAGAGAAATATGTAAACCCGAGACCTTGAGTCACTCAGGGATGAAACGTTACTTTTCACCACTCAACTTGCCTCAAAAATGACTGGCCTGGAGGAAGCAATTCGAGAATTTATCCGGCTGAAATACGTGGAAAAAAAGTGGTGCCCCGAGATCGGCCCAAAATGCCGATGTAGGTTAAGCCATTGCAAAATACCACATGGCTTGAACATGTTTGACAGTTTGACTAGTGTTTGACTGGCATATCGAAAGATAAACCTGACATGCTTGGTCCACTTTCAAGAACCATTCTGACTCCTGGCCACTGATTTCAATGTTTGTTTTGTGTCGATGACTCCGAACTGGTCCTCATGAGCTACTAGCCATTGACCACCCACCATGCATGTTTTTTTGTTTCCGAGTGGGTTGTTTCCCGGTAGGTACCGGCCGCACGCAAAGCCGGCAGCAGTCACTCAGGCACGGCGAGTGGAGCCATTCTTTGGTGGAACGGCCCATGGTAGTTTTCAAACATTCAGATCACTATCAGCGATGATACTCAGTGAAAATACTTATGCAATACTCATGCAAATTTCAAACTAGGATAAGAACACGAAGAGATGGCCAGCAACAAAGCCAAATCAGGGACCATACCCCATGCCACTGGTTTTGCGTGTTCACTGGTGCAGGCAGCACCACAGGCCGCCACTTGGCTCATAAGGTGAGTTCCTACGTCCCAGCACATTGCAGTGTGCGGGGAACGAGGATGAATGGGAATAGTGGTGAATCATGGGATCGTGTCAGAAACAAACTTGAAACTTGATGGTTTGCTCGATCTGTAGGGTGAGCTGCAGATCACACAGATTAGGAGGAAGCAACATGGGGAAAATATTGAACCATATTATATATATATATATAAGTTAGTTACATATATATATATATATAATTAACTTTAAAAATACATATGCAGAAAATATATGCTGTATTGGACCACGACTTTGGTGTATTTTGCCGGTAAGGTAGGCAAGACTATGACACCGTGATTGAGACTGACACAAATTCACTTCAGTGGTGTGCTGTGCCAAGGCACCTGAGAGCACTGCGCAGGCATGTGAGCACACCCACATGGTGTGATATGACCGTGTTCAGGATGCTTGTCCCAATGTTAGCATGTTTTGCGCCACGACTGAATGGTTCCAGCGTTTGCGCTGCGTGACAGTCATAGAAACGGGGATTTTTTGTTAAATTCTTGGTTCTAGACAACATCATGAAATATAATCTTGATTTGAAATTTGAGATGCTTATTCTTCAGCTTTCTTTGATCATAACTTGGCTAATGTTGTTTTGTAGCTGATTTTAGGGGCCCTTCGTCTTCGCAGGCAGCGGGGCTGGACCTCCTCTCCGGAGCGGACACCGTGGCACCGGCTGCGCCGGCGGCTGCGCCGGCAGCTGCGCCCGTGGCCGCGCCGGCTGCACCAGCCCCTAGCTATCAGAACAATCAGCAGGGGAAATGATAGCCACAAGGGAAATTCGTCGTTGTATCTCTTTATCTACCTAGTTCCCCCCCTTGTATCTGCGGTGTTGGGAGCAACCCTGATCAGAATGACTGCTGGCAACCCTACCAGTACCAGATTTGGTTGGTGCTAAAACTTCCACTGGCTGAATGCCATTTTTGATTTTATTTGGAGTCAAGAGCCTGTTGGGGAAGTTCACATCCCCGGAATTGTTCTGGTGATGTTTTTGGCAGGGTGCAAGGGTGACCCATGCATATATATATATATATGTATATAATAACTACCAATTCTAAGCAAGGTTCAAAATGGCTCTCACAGATAAAGCACAACTATTGAATTATTGTAGCTGGGCAACTTGGCTACCGACTCCGTTTTTGATTTTATAGCAGCTATAGCACTTTGGACAAAAACATTGCTAGGTGTTGGTTCAAGGAATGTTTGAAAGATTTGGAAAGCCATATAAAGCCATAGTTTTCGCAGTACTTAATGAGATGTGTATACTATTGATGTGATCATCTATGCATGTCTTTTCGTGCATGCTGATGAGCATATCAGACAAGTTCACATTTACAAAGATATTCTACTCACATGCATATGTATGTGTTTATTTATGTATAATCTATCTATGCGATCTAAATCTCTAAATCATCTATATCTATTTATCAGACTATCTATCGGACGGTCTATTTGTCTGTATGTCTATCCATCTATCTTTTTTCTGTTTCTGATTTTGCATGCATATTTGTGGGTCTAGTACCAGTTGCTGAGCTCAGGTGCAGGATCTCCTTGGAAGCCTCGAAGCAAGTCCGGTGGCGGCGCCACCTGCGGCACCAGCACCGGTGGAGGATGGTGGGCTTTGGATTTTGCTATTGGCAGCCAGATCAGCCAGGTTCAGGGTTTGTGAGTGTTTGCTCTTTTTTCAAACGGTTAAAGGGAAACTAGATCGGAAAGCGAACTGGAAAGCAAAGGTTATCATATGATTTTCATATGTTTTGACTTTTGTTTGCCTCAGACATGCCATATTTTCTCGAACAAGAGGACAGTTGCATGACCAGGAGCCATGGACAGCAGACTTTGGCAGCGCTGCCAAGGTGGAGATGTCCCGATGCTAATCCCACTGGGTTGCCATCAAGCATGCTGCTCTTCATTGATTGCTTAGCTTTAAAGATCACATAAGATTACCATAGATTACCACCAAAAAAGGGCCGTTTTTTCTTGGGGGGATTTGCAACGACAGAGGTAGGGTACTATGTGCATAATGTACACTCGGACTAGCTTGCGGGTGGCTGGAAAACCAACAAACAATTCGGCGTCACTTTGGAAGTCGAGACAGTACAAACTTGTATGTTTCGATTCCAAATTGCTCAGCAAATTCTTGAGCAGAAATCAAGGTAGACTTGCAAGCGGAGAACAGACAAATTTGAACAGTCATCATTTCTGAGTTTCAAAAAACAAAAGTAATTTGGGTATATATGCCATATATGGCGTGATGGTTTCCCGACACAATGCAATCTCTGCGCGCCCACCAGGTACCTGTGACCGGTTACGACGCTGGTCTCATCGATTTGGATTTCACAGGCATGACTCACATGATGTCGGCGCACAGCTATGAAAAATGGTCCATTTATAGATGATTCAGCGATTTTATATGATTTTATGTAATTTTCTATTGTCATGATTGTTGAAACCTTGCTGTGGTCCTTGAGCCCCTAATGACAATGCCTCCTAAGCCCTGCTGGACTGTGAGCGATCAAAACCGGGGGGATGGTAATATCCAGGCAATCGTAGGGTCCACCCAAAGACGGTCAGCGATCAAAGATGTAGCCGAGTCTTGGCTTTGCAGAAAACCAGATTTGTGGAAAATGGGCGCTCAAGGCCCAGAGAAGGGATCAACGTGATAACTCAGCAATCAGCAACCATGCAATTGGCCACATTGGGTGGGTTTTTGTTGCTATGGTGGTCGCCGGTCGCCTTTGGTTATCATAACTGGCCATTACATGCAGTTGATATTGACCACCAATTTGCTTTACATCGTGCTTTGGTTTCATGGTTTGGAACCACAAACCCCCTATCCCCATCCCCCCTTGGCGGCAGGTGGCTCGCCCCCGAAGGCCGCTGCGCCAAAGCCGACAGAGGCTTCGGGAGTTGGCCCACGATGGGAGACACAATCAGCCAATGGAGATTTGACAAGACATGCCAAGGAGTGAGGATGTCACCAATCAACCTTGCGATGAATGTCGACATACTCAAACTGTCGATTTAACGACGCAACAATAGGCCAATTCGAATCAGGATGTGCAGAGCTATCATATCCTAAACACATCAGCTCTTTTCTCGTGGAGGCGTTTATCTCTTTCTCTCGCAAATAGATCCAACCACATTGTGCATTTGAAGACGCTGAATCGTTTTCGAAGTAGCTCAAAAGGTGCTTGGACAAACAAAACATATTTGTATAATTTTTGTATGCATGATACACACAAAGCTCATTTGAAATGGACACATGGATAGCTCGGTAGAGAGTAGCTGGATGGATATTCGTAAATAGAATGGTTAGTGGGTTAGATTATCTGGTTAGGTAGATATTTAAAGATATATATATATAATATGTGTGGACACTGTATGTGCATATAAGTATATGTTTTAATTACAATAAAACTGCGTAGCTGTTTTGATAGCTACCAGCTGGCACAGCCATTTGCAGACACCTCCATCTCCAGCTGCCGCTTTTTGAGCTGGCTCTAAGCTTCATTGATTTCCCAAAAAGCTGGCTGAAGCAGCAAGCTTGCCACCCCATTGCACCCACTTCTCAGAACATGGAAGGATAGATATGGATAGATGCGAAGGGAAAGGAATGGCCTGCTTTACAACTTCATGTTGTCTACATGAGCCACAGCAAAAACTCCAGCAATACTAAACATGTAAGGGACGGACATCGGTTTTCTGGAAATTGATGGAACTAGTAGAAACACGAGGTAAGCGATGGGACCTTTCCAAATTTGTGGATGTCCTTTCCGTGAACCTAGAGTTTCCGAGATTGCTCACATGCTTGTGATTTTGTTTGCCCTCATGCCACAGCATACCTATTAACCTATTACCTACCTGAATCATAGATTTACAGACTTCCAGATGAGCCCATCCCATCCCCTGTAGGCCTTTCTTTAGATGCTCTTTGGAGGTGCTTGTAGAACCACCAGCTGTAGCAGCACAGCTGACAAGACAAAATTTGCAGCTTCTCCTTGAATCAGACTAGTTGCGTTTGCGGCCATGCATCCAGATGCCTCTGATGGAGATTTGCAGGTGGGATATCATCGGCATCAGGCGAAACTACTGGGTCCAAAATGGTTTGCTTGTTTTGATCTTTTTGTTCGGATGAATGTAACTGTATGTGATGTATATGCGCATATAGTTACTTGATGTTACTTGTACATGTCATGGTGAGCACCTGGTTTTATCATGTTTTATGTGAACCTGCACCTTTCCAAACTTGATGAAGTTTGACCAAAGCCCATGGTCATGATTGGTCATGCTCCGCCACAGCACTTCAAGAACAGACCTGCAACGGATGATGGAAGAATATGGAAGAGTTGAGAGATCTAGATTCTGTTGGTCTTGTTCTGGGTATTCGTTCAAAACTGCACAAAAATGATGTTCGCATCACAGCTGGTGCCCCACAGGAGGCACCATATCGAGCACTTGCGGCTGATGCCGGACGAAAACAGTTCGCAGGCACTGTTGGGCTGGATGGACAGAGTTGGTCCTTTTGAGAATCTCAAGTACGCCATCCGCACACTCGTCATGGATAGCTCTTGTGATACAGAAAAAACTGTTGTGTTATGATCCCCACTTCCCTGAGGGGTAGCTGCTTATTGGGTGGATTTCCAGGATGCTGTTCGCCCCACAGTGAGGCCCCTCTGGTGCTGCCTTGCAATCAGTGTGCCGTGCCATTCTAGTGGTGGAGCTGGCTGAAAGAACCTGCTACTACGTGGCTTGGACCATTTCAAGAGGAGCTCTGGACTGGCTCACGAGAAATCATCATGCCAGTAGATGCCAGTAGCATTTCATGATGTTTGGGCAGTTTCCCAGCGCCCAAGACATCCCAAGAGCGCCAGAGCCACCCGAGTTTCCGAGGCCCTGGCAGGAAGTCAGGAGTTCTTCCTGGAACGCTTAGGTTATGGCGCCGAGGAGAGTGCCGGAGTCAACTCTGCTACGTGGCTGCACTGGGCCAAGCTGGAACCAAAAAGGAAAATGATTAAAATTATCCAATTCCCATGTGGTGGGATATTTAACGGATATGTGTTATTTTTTTGAACTGTGAGTCTTTCAGGTCTTTCAGCCAATGTGTTGAACTGTGAGTCTGATCCATCGGATCCATGTGCTTGGTATGTTCAGCACCAGCTGAAGGCTTTCACCACCTTGTGCTACATGTGGCCCCTGCAACTTGGCCGCCGCGGGAGGTGTAGAGGTGTCAGAACTTGTTCAATGGTTCAACCTGCCGTCAACTGAGGGTTGGAGGCTATGTGGCAGATGCATACCTCGGGAGACGCTGCCATGGGGGTGTGGGATGGTAGCATCAGCGGCTTCTGGTTGTGCGACCAGGGTTGGAATCAAGATATGAGATGAACTGTTTCAGCCTTCAAGTGCAGCACTGATCTTGCTGTCAAACTCAGTCGCCGGCTTGAATACATACGCTGCCAAGACTTGCACCATCCTCATTGGTGTGTGACCAGCCTGGATTTGTTTTGATCGTTGTTCGAAATTGTTCGACCCACTGCAGTCTTTTCGACAGAACACAAGCATTTCCCAAAGTGAAGAACTTCAGTAGTCATCCAAACTTCCTTTTCCTCCAGCCAATGTCATGGCATTGAAGCATTTGGATCTCATTTGGGGTACTGCACACCTGCATTTGCCAGGAGATACTACACGATTCTAGTTTTCACGCTGTGCTACCTCATTGGGGCACTTTGGCGATGTCAGTGGCAACACCTGTGGCATTGATGTGAAAGGTTTGCCCCTTTCTGATACTATTCGTAAGGATTCACAATTTTGACAATGCAACCCCCTCAAAAATTGTGCTTTTTCTCCCAATCTCGAGAAAGTTGAAGGTAGGCTGCAGATGGTTCTTGTTGCCTTAGTTGGGTTGCATCCCAGGACCTGGTTGTTCTCATGTCCTTAATTTCCTTCGTGCCCTCTCCATTGGGTGCCAAAAGTTGGTTGAAGGCACCAAAATGAGCTGAGTTGGATAAATTCTTCAAGTGTCATCTTGCTAGACCTGCTAGCTATGGCAGGGAATAGGCTTCCCCCCGTGTCCCCTGTACTGATACAGTCTCTGAAATATATTGCCTTATATTGTTCAAAGCATTTGTGCATATGTCAGTTGCACATTTCAAGAGCACCTCCATGTATTTACCTCCACTTTCATTACAAATCTCCTGAGTTGATGCTCATAGGCAGCACCTATCTATACTATACATCCTTATACATCAGGTTCAACCTCTTAGCATATCAGGCAGGTAGAGCACAGCAACATGGGCTGTTTGGGAGTTTCACCCACAATCGGGGTTGATTCTCCGATTCCAGACCTCAGGTGCTCACCTGTGCTATAGCTGCCCTTCCCGGGCCGACCAGAGATGTACCTTGGCCCTGGCGCGGCTTTAGGGCTCAGAAGTGATGGACAAGAATGAAAAAGTGGGACCTGTTACTATGGGAACATGAGATCCAGAGGGCAGGATTTGGGTACGGTAGAACAGCCAAAACTAGCTGTAAAAGTTTACTGTATAGGCTTGTTGTGTTTGCTCTTTTGATTTGCTGCAGTGCCACCGTGGCTGATCCGTGGTTCTGTGCGTCGTTGTGGTAAGACCATGCCGTTTGAGGCATGAGAGGAGGATTTTGTAGGGTGTCATGTGTCAATGGCCCATGTTGGCAAATGACCCTTGCACCGAATGCAAACAGAAAGTTTTTTTCGTGACGTTCTTTTTCTTTGAATGGTCGGTTCATCCAGGTTCAACCCTCCAGTGGAGCTGGTTAGTGCCATGAGGCGCTGAGGCATTCCCCAATCATGATTACAGTAATATCACACCAACCACGACATACCAGAACCAAGCATATTGATGCATAATTATTGGATTTAAATGGATCTAATATGATCTAATATGTTCAATCACTATCCGATCCATGGTTCCCATCCCACCTAAGGTGGTTGCCTGTTGTGATGTCTTCAGTTCCACCATCTTTTCTGCCCATGATCCGCGATGAGGCCTACACTTATTTGGTGGGCTCGATGGTTTTCTTAGCCTTGGGCACAGGTGGCTTGGATCATTCAGCTTTGAGCTGATTAGTGACCATGTTTGGAGGCCGTTCTGGTGTTTTCGACTTGGCCATCTCCCAAGGTCCTAAACGACATCATAGATATACACAAAACTGAAAGATAAGTTGAATCACCACGGGGGAACTTTCGCATTTTCTATGAGTTGCTCAAATTTCCAAGGAATACATTCGATTGTGCAAAATTGATGATAGCTTGCTTTGTATAGCCGGTTTGTGCACCATGAGGGGGGGCAAGGAGATCATATTCCCCAGTGTACATTGCACAGCCATCCATGGCTTTGGTTCAGCTCCATCTCCAAAACTAGTGGCCATTGAGATATTGGTTCTTTCATGTTCTTTCCACTTAACTTTGTAGCAGTAAAAGACGGAAAGAGGATACCTGTGATTTGGGTCCCTGAAATCTAGAATGGGACCCAAGCATTGTCATTCCAATATTTGGATCTACGTAATCTTCACTAGTCCCCTTTTGAATTCCAACGGCCTCTCTAAAATCCCAACTGGGATCCAATTTCTGGATAAATGTCCCACTTCTGTTAGACAGCAATGTTTCACGATTTTTTCGGCAAGCGTTCAGGGGGTCCAGAACAACTCAGGGTGATTTGATAATTTCCGTGACCTGTTGGTTCAACCAGGTGGCATTAAGCCGAACATCTCCAACTTCGGAGCAGATCAGTTCGACTCCAGAAGTGGCTCGATCAAATGATCACTGCAGTGGAAGTGCCATGAGCCCATTGGCATGCCCGTCATGGATAGTTGTATAGGTGGGATGAGAAGACACCTGTAGGGAAGGAGTGATTACTGACCACTACTGGCTGAGCCCTTCAAAGCCTTCATATCGTCACAATCTAGAATCATCTAGAACCTATATGAATCATTATGAATCTATCTAATCCATCCCTGCTGAAAAAGTGTCTTTTCCCGAGTCAGCCTCCTGGGAGGTGTTGAGGGGAGAAGAGCTCGAGAGGAATTTTACACGAACCTTGGCATGTCGTGGAAGCGATTCATAGTGTGGCCAGGGGTGCAAGATGATTGTCGGCGGTGTATTGGGTGATGGCAATGTGGTCAAATGCTTTAAGAGCTGGAATCTAAGGAAAAATACCTATATTATATTATAGAGGTGTGTTTTATCATATGCAGTATTTTGATGTATTTTGTGCTTCCCTTTTGTCTTGATTTGCATTCTTTCGTATGGTGCATACTTTCCGGTAGGGGAGCATTTTGGAAGCATTGCTTCTAGAAAAGCTACCAGTGGTTTGATGCAAAAGCCTGCAGCAACCCCATGGTGAGGTATTTTTACATGTCCATCAATATGGGTGTGCTGGTCTCGTACGGCCCCTTGGACTGCTTGGAAGCATCGCGAGCCCTCTGGATTTTCTACACTTTTTGTTATCACATGAAGACATATTGGGAAACATATGTTCATCCCACGAATGGGTTGCAAGATGTCTTGAAGTAATTCCGGCTTGGCACTTCCCAGCATGTTTCAGATGTTCTATGTTTTTCGCATCCCTCCTTTGGATCCATTCAATCCATTCCTTATTTGGATCCCTTTGGCACATGTCACCAGAGGTTTTTTGACGACCTTGTGTTCCAGTGGCCTCCCGGGACTCATTTCCCCGAGCTTCGGCTATGCCACTGCCTACTTCCTGGCGGCTATGGCTGCTTGGCGCTGTGGGATCGGTGCTATTGGTTTTAACAGGTTGAAACGGGTTGAAATGTTGATGGTGGATGATGGTGGTATGACATGGTATGACATGGTATGGTATGTCATTGTATGTCATTGTATGTCGTTGTGTTAGTCATGGTACTAGTGATTTGTCAGAACCGCTGAGGGGTGTTTTTCTAGAAGGAAAAGTCGAGATTGCGTGAATCCATTGTATGAACCACTGTGTGCCCAGCACTTCTGAACTTTGGTGGTCACAGCAGGTTGCATAGTTTAGCCTCCAGCCAGGGATATATAAGGCTAGGAAACCTTGAGTCTTCAAGCAAAACACTTAGGTGATCTTAGGTGAGAGTTTGACTCGCCACAACTATCCATCACTGACCAAAGTGTGCCATCCCACAGTTTTGCCAGGCCATGGTTGTGGCATTGACCGTCTTCCTGTGCTTTAGCAGTAGCTACAGGCAGGGCAGATTCTTGTGCTCAAATGTGTGTTTGCACCCGGACCTGGAAAGTAGATCTCCCACTTTTCTTCAAGAATCTGAACCTGTGTCACAATGAGTAGATGAATAAAACTGGTTCGTACCATCTTTATCATTTTTTATCCATGTTCCGGTGTACATGCTGTGATCTCGATCTGGGAGGTTAAGCATGACATGTAGCAGATGCAAACTCTTGTATCTATATAAGGACGCACCACTTGTGATCATATGATTCAAACATGCTAGCCGCTGCTAGCCATGGGCAAAGGAACACAAATGGTAACAAGAGACCAAGGTCACCACGGCACAAGTGTTGCATCATGTTCAATGTATGTGTGTTTGGTGCATCCCACTCAGAAAATTGCAGCACAATCAACTGTTTGATACGCTGGGTTGGTCACAATGTGTCATAATAGGATGAAGCAACCAATTGTTGTTTGATGGTTTGGATTGCTGATTTGAGATGCTGGAAACACTTCATGGTGACATATGGTGACACATGGTGACTATCCGACTATCCCTTCAAACGCTATGTGACCATCGATTGTGATTGAATTACATAGGTATGTGAATATAAGATAAGTAACAGATATGATACCATCATAGAAATTTAAAGATGGATTGGTATCCCTCAGTTCTTCATCAGCATTCACCCCAGATCTGGTGCTGAAACCACCACTGGCTGCCAGGTGCCTAGACCGACATGTGGGCAATGCCATTCGCGGAGTGGTGCCTCGGCAAAGTGTTGACCCGACCGACCAGTTGCTTCTACAGCTTGGATCTACTTTTTTTTCCGGATCAAACAGTGGGGATCAGATCGAAAACTATACTTGCAATTCCTTGCCCAAAAAATCGATGTGCGTTGTGCATCAACCAACAGCCATGGAATTCTCAGCAGAACTTCATCGAATCTTGGGATCAGACAGGATTGCCAGGATTGCAAGGTCAAACCACAACGCCTTGAGGTTCTACATGTAGTTTCAGCTGCAGTGGAGGGCTCATGGCGGGCCACGGCCATTTGCATTGGTGACTTGGTCTATCCAGCTGTTTATGTGGAACCCCAGCAGTTGGGATACTTCAAGAATCATCCAGGACCGCAGTTTGTGGTTGTGTGTTTCTTCATAGCCATCGAGGGCTGGAGGTATCAGGCGACAAAGTGACTTGTTGCTTTGACTAAATTCAGATGTGGTGAAAAAGAACCCTGCAAGATAGCCCTCAACATACAGTATTCACAGCAGGCAATTTCCTCAAACCGATTCAAAAGGTCCTGCAGAGAATGAGATCACAACGGCAACGCATCCACCAGTTTGTTCCCAGCACTTCAAAAGTTCATGTCCTTCAGTGAGTTCAAAGAGTCCCAAGTGACTTAAAGACCCTGTTTGATTCAATCCCTTTTTGTTGTGAACATCTAGCATAATCGAACCACTTTGTGTCAACCTCGGTTCCTTTTTCATCATGTTTTCATCATGTTTTCTCCTGAGGTTGGCCCTTGTTATTGCTGGGTTTGCTGCTGTCTGTCTGCATCTCCTTGATCCCTGCCTCAGCTGGCTTGGGCCTCTTTGGAGCCCTCAGTGTGCTGGGTGGACTTCTGTTGGCCACCTATGGCTGTGGGGAGTTGTCGTACCTTGGAGTGATGGTGAGCTGGCGCACGCTGGTCTGTTTGAATGCGAGAAACAAAAAAACGTATCATTGGATGTGACAAAACATGTACAGATACATGATACATATGCATTTATAGATATTTACAGACAGTTGTTTATGTTTATGTATTTATATGATGTATACGGGTGTGTGTGTGTGTGTGTGTGCGCCTTTCTGTCTTGGTATGCCCCTGCCGCCTAGTGAGTGGTTGAATACCTGATGCATTTTGCGCAACAGGTGAGGTTTCTAAGCAATGCCCCAAGTTGCGGCTCAGGTGGGTTCAATCCGCTGCGCAGCGAAATTCCCACGTCACGCGACAGCAGACAGCAGATTTCCTGCGGATAATGCCCACCTTGGCAGCGGTGAACCTAGCATTTAACAGCGTCTACAACTGCATGGCCTTCTGGTTTCAGGACACTTGGATCACTTGGGTGCGATGCTGCAGATATCTGCAGATTATTGTGTTGGCCGAGGGCCGCCCCCCAGGGAAAGCAGATGGTGGCATAGCAGCAACGCTGCCACAGTAGGAATCTGCAGAATCATGTGACCTTGTGACCCATGCCGGAAGAAAGTAACAACACACATGATTTCAGATTCCAAGGGCACCATGGTGCACCTAAGCCCAAAGACATAGGCCTCCTCTTGAAAATCGGATCATGTTGTGATGGCTACCCCCAGCACACACCCTTAGCCGCCTTCGCCACTTTGTGGCTGTGGCTCAAAGTTAGTCACTTCAAGACTTGAACAAAATCTCCCAGTGTCGGTGGCCATACCATGGCATACCAATTTGTCAACCACTCAGGTTTTCACTGGGTTGGCTGACAGGAACTATTTTTTTTTGCATTTTACATGTTTTGACCCCAGGATCCTGACATAGATTACACAGATAGTATAGATACAGTGTTGTAAGGTACATATTTACACTTGGGTTCCCACAAAAATACCCCGCAAAAAATGACAACATGATCCAAGTGACGTGTACCCCAGGAGCAGGCCTGTTTGATGGATGTACGCTTGGGCCCTTTGCAGCTCAACGGCTCGTGGCTTGGCCCCTGCAGATGTTTTTCCCACGGGAAATGGATTGTGGTGAATCATTAAAATTTATTACGCCAATGAATGGTGGATTATGCCAATGATTTATAAGAATCGGGATGTTTTTTACATAATGGCGATTGTTATTGTAACAGGTTCTATTATTTGAAATGTTGGTGTCTTGGGGGTGCTTTTTAGAGCAACGTGTCGACATCAGGTTCTTTAATGTGGCCGATGGCTTGGCGATCGTCGTCTTTACGCATCCTTTAATGAATTATTTGAATCCGTGGCTGGAGCGAAGGTGGGAACCCGGTGGGGACAGCGGATGAAACTTGGAGTGGTTTTCGTGCAGCCACTGTTTTGGGAACAAATGCAGCATGTGGATGCAACAGGTGGAGCAGTTTGAGGGGCAGATGAAAAGCGGTTGACCTTGTTATCCGTGCTTCCTTTTCGTAAGCACGGAACCCCCTACTTGTAGCTTGACCGCTTGACCTTTGTGTCTTGCATACAAAATCCGTCCTTTCAGAGGGCCCTGTTCCATTACCAAAATCTAACGCAATTTGATACTATGGACTAGACTCGACATGCATAGTATGTTTACCTGTCGGCATGCACAGCTTGCGTGACTATGAGGGTCTTTTGTTTGGAAATCGGAATGCGTTGAAAAATTGAGAGTTCGGCGGTAAAGATATCTTTGCAAAAGGGAAATTAAGGACAAGACTCAGCTGGAAACCACGCATTTGTGCAATTGTTTACTACATGCACGATGAAAGCACGAGGATGACGAAGATTGTCAAGTGTTGGATGCCCCAATTTGTTTTATCCCAAATCGATTTTGTAACTTTCAGACTTTCCGCATCGCCATACACCAGGTTTGGTCTTCGACGTCATGGCAAGGTGCTTCTGGGCTGTGCTTTGGCGGCGGTGTCCGTCCTTTGGGCTATCCACTTGGAGGTGGGGAGCTTGGGGTGGGAGATATAGCCCCAAAAAGGTCGTGTTGTAAGCTGCTGAAAATGGGGAGACTACAGGCTACAACTTGTTACAACATCTTCCAGGGCAGTTGGAATTGCCAGATTTACCAGCCAGTCTGGGGTATCGCTAGCGCAGTGTTGGGTCCCATTCTTTTCTTCAGCCGTTGGTGCATCATGCTGCTCGAGCTTTAGTCCCAGAACTTGGTGCAGTCCCATGTCATTCAACTCACATGGCCGAACAGAATCCCAAGATGTCCCGAATGGTCAGGATATAGGATCACTTCAGGGCAGGTATTCTATCAGCCACCTTTGGCCGCATGATTTTCTACTGGGTGCCAAGTATCATATGATTGTATGATGCCACATTCTTCGCGCACACGAACACATTCATTTGTTTATACCTATAAATTATTAATGTTATGTAAACCCATAGCGAAACACCACTGGTGCTGGCGGCGGTGGCAGGAGCAGCGCCAACGTGCGCCATTGCTGGACGAGGAGTCGCTGTGTGCGCCAGATGGCATGAAGATGAGCAGAGCCTTGGCTTTGGACGACACCGGACGACAACGACGACGACTGGGTTTTGAACTGTGGGGAATCTCTGGGAAGATGTTTTCAGTGGACGCTCTCAAGCAAATCCATGTGGGGGATGGGTCAAAACGATCACACCTCTAAAAGCGGATGGTTTACTGTAATACCTGGAAAACAAAAAACCTGGCGTGAGTCAAGGTTCCATCAAGGTGCCCTTATTTGGACCATACCCACCTTTGAAGTGGTCGATATCGGTTCTGCATATGAAGGTGGGGTATCAAATCACCTTGAAATGAGTCATATTTGGGACCTTCCAATTGATTACAGAACTTTGCTTATCATGATTAATGATGGTCTTGATTGATTGGTAGTGATTGTCAAGATTATTATAGTGATGATTGGATGATGTGGTACTTGATTGATATGCTGGTTTGTTGTTTTACTCACTTTTCATGTTCCCCTCTGCTCCACTTAGGATGGCAATGATCCCAATTGACTCTTTTTCAGGGAGCCCACAAACCAAACCAAAGAGTACTGTATCTCAGGGTTACGATAGATCATACGTCGTAATGTATAGACTCAAAGATGTTACAGGAAGATGTTTGGTATAGATTCAGCACGCTAGATAGATTTATGATTTTGAATGATTGGTGTGCGTGGCCTTCTGCAAATCACACATGGCTGTGATTATAGACATGTTTTGTAGTAGGCTTGGATTAGAAATTCCAAAATCCAGTTTGGGCATACAGGAAGCTACCTGGAAGTATTCCTGAAAGTTAGGGGCGTCCTGGAAGTTACAAGGTAGTGTGAAAATGTCTGAAAGTTGCATTGATGAAATAGGTGGGTCATACACCAGTTGTCAATGATCGGTTGTTACTCACCAGGCATTTTATCCGACTGTGTGTTGCACAGCATTTTCCGTAGCTGAGCTTTGGCCAAGTTGACTCGAATCCTCGCAAACTGGTCATTCTTTCTTGTTTCCACCTGTTCCTTAACCAGCTCGTAATTTATTGCATTCCCATTTCATCCCATCTCCCATCCAACTTCCGAGGTTTGTCCGCCTGGTGGATGGTCGGCCCATATACTGTCATGGGCGTGGCAGAAGTCTATGTGATCCTTGGCAGCGCTGGCCTTGGGGTTCACCCTGGAATTGATGTCTGCTTGCAATAAGATAGTTGAACACGGCCAAAATCCTGGATCAGCCATACCCAGACATGTGAATCCCATGGGTGCTTGCTGTTTATCTTCTGCTGTCGAATTTCGTGGACAGGGTCGCAGGGCACGCATGTAGCCACGCAATTCATCACGACATTGACTGAACCATCTCCAACCAATCCATTCCGCGATATTTCTTTTCTTTCTCGATGAACTCACCACGCACCCGAACGACTCCATGTTTGTTGGGCCGTTCGGGAGCAGCCCGGCCAGGAACCCAACGCTGTACTACTTGGCATATTCGCAATCTCCGCTGAGGCAGGGCTATGTCACATTCAAAGGCCCAGAGCTGTGAGATCTGTCAGGCCGCACGGATCACATGGCTGTGGCATTGCTCTTGCCAGGTTGCGTTCAAGTGCACAAGCATTGGGCCTTCTGATGAGTGCGACAAGTTCTGCTTTGTCAGCCATCCTTTGCTTAGCAAAAATTTGGGGAAGGATCAGGGCTGAGTCACCCCAATAGATTGTAGGTCATGGTGATGCTATGTGATGGCAATGGTTCGCACTCACCTTCACTCCACTTTGGAGCAGTCACGATGAGGTTTACAATCTTAACTGCTATCCTGGGCGGAAAGGATTCTGACAGCCTTCAAGCATCTGGGCAGCAAAATATCATCCGTCCTGGGGACTGGAGCTGCAAAATCTGAGCCTGGCATCTGCAGGAATCATCAGGAATTTAATGGCCTGCCCTAGACTATTTGCCTGGCATCCTTAGCCTTGTACTGCATTTGAACCATTTGATCCTGAATTGTCCAACTCCAAGACACAGTCTGACCCATCAGAAACACAGTTGCCGGTTTGGAGTAGGTTGTACATGCGTTCGATCAAGTGGAAGAACATTTGGAGGGTCACCATGCAACAGTCAGGTGGGATATTTCTTGTCTTTGACAATGATGATTCCGTTTATTTGTGCCTTGGCAGAGCTGAAGTCAGTCGGAGATGGATATGCTACAATTCCTTGAGGATCTGACTGCTTTGCTTCACTAGGTCGGCCTGAATTCATTTTGACAATCGCAAACGTATGATGTATGCTTTTAGTTTATTTGTATGTTACAAGTTATATGTGTGCACATTCATATATGGATATGACGTGCACATATCTTGGTTTGCCTGTGCCGGGGGTTTTCAACCGCCGAGGCTGGTACCTTTGTGTTCAGTCCAGCTGGGAGGAGCGGCATTTTGATGAAGAGAGCGAAGCCGAGGCGATGGGGCGCCGGAGGGCGCATCACATGTGCTGGGGCTGTGGAGTAGGGACGGTAGGGATGTTGCTGTGTATTTGGTAATGTTACGGGATTGAATGGAAATTCAATAGCTAATAAATGCTAATAAATGGTGGATGATGATGGATGATTCATGAAGGAGACATTTTATGGCCAATAAATGGGAGTGAATGGGAATTTAATGGCCAGTGAATGGTGGATGATGGCGGATGATGAGGGATGATGGCGGATGATGGTGGATGGCAGTTTCAGACATCTGGCAGCAAGAAAAGTTCCAAGAGCTACTGAGCTGGTTGATGAAAACTTTGGAGCATGCTGGATCTAGAGAAGCAGACGATTTGCATAATTGATTCCCACAGTTTGCGCACTTTTCCATTACCCTTTGGTAAACTAACATAGCTATGGAAAATGGCCATTTATAGTTAATTTACCTTTCAAAAAGAGCGATTTTCCATAGCTATCTTAGTTTACCAGGGTGTAACTTTTCCATCAATTTCCCATATTTCACCTTGAAAAGACACCAGCATCCCAGGTGCAGCCAGGCCAGCTCAACAAGGGCGTGGCCTTCTCGAGGACAGGTAGCATGGCATGAAGCCATTGGTTAAAAAAATCGTTTCATATCAATTCCACATAGAAATTTGATGAAATATTGTTTGGGATATCCCAAATCTTGTTGGATATCCCGAATTTCGTTGGCCAAACAAATGATCTTTCAGTTGGAGATGAGTCAAAACCCGTGATTTTCCACATCAATGGGGGGAACATCCATTTGCCAGCTGTCAGCTCTTTTGAGCATCACAAGGGTAAATCATTGGTTTAACTCACAGCCCTTGTTTGTTCCAGAGTATCATATCGGATGTTGGGCCAGTTACTTGTTTTGATGGTTTGTTGAGTCTGAGGCATTTTCTGAAAATTGAAAAGCCGTGGTGGGTCAAGCCACAGAAACATCCTTTATGGCAGCTGCCAAGGCATGCTGCGAGACTTTGCTTCACCACAAAGTATTGGTGGAAGTCCTGCCAGTTGGGTGGATCATAGCCCCTCAGCTGCAGAGAGCTTTTGCTGAAAAAGTCGAGAGTGCAGTGGCTGTGAAGACAACGTTTAGTCTTGTTGAGTCCAAATGTTTGAGACTGATACATCAAAATGTATGTATATATAAAATTCATTATATTATATATATATATTATACCAATATATATATATATATTATATCAATATATATATATATATACATATATATATATATATCATATTATATATAAATTATATATTGTATCGTGTGTGTGTGTGTGTGTTTATTATGTTATGTGTGTGTGTCACAGTGTTGACGCTTTGCAGCTGTTTTGTTTGACTGGCCGGATTCTTCACTCCGCAAACGCTTGAACCACTTGTTTTGGAAGGCCCGGTGTCGAGTGAAGCGCATCTTGGCTGCTGACGACAGGGGTGGTTCCTAAGAATGGTGCGGCGCCGATTCTTCAGAGTCCTTCAGAAGATGGGTTGAGAAGAACCATTTACCATCCACAATCTTACTTTGAATACTGTGTCACTCGGATTTGTTCCAAGCTAACGTTCGGGTGGAATGGGTGGATCTTCCCTGCTTCGCCGGGGCTGCAGTGCTCAAACTTCGCTGCGGTCGCTTGGCTGCTGCGTGCTTCGTGATGGAAGTTCCGTTGGATGCTTGGCCGCTGACCTGGTTAATTAGTCTTGGAAGGTGGCAAATGATGATGAATACTAGATGGGGTCTGGTTATTTTAAAAAACTAGGATCCAGTCAACTTTTGATGCGACCCGTCCTGCCAATCTAATGCTCCGGAATCACCCATCAAGATCCATCAAATACAGCAAGTGTGTGGATTCATTTTGTTGGTCCTTGAACCAAGGACGATGTTGTCTATCAGATCGTTGATTCTCCGGAGGACTTCGTTTTACAAGGTTTGCAAGCCTGCGGGGGCATTATGAGCGATCACGAAGATGTGAGAAGTGGCAAAGTGCTGGCAGTAGCCAAACATCCCACCGACTACCGGATGGACTATTGGCTAAAAGTGGAGTACGGTGACTCAAAAACTGCCTTTGTTCATATGCTGATGAGTTGTGGATCTTTGGCTGCAGCGCTGGTGCACCCAAGCTTTGGTGGTTCTAATTGGACAGGAATCCGATCTTTTGGCCGCTTGCGGGCGCTTATTTTTTGTTCCAGCCCGATGCAACCCCACCGTGGCCCAAAACCTTGACATCCGATGAATCACCAGCTTCCCTTTCTGACCGTGATGTATCAGCCAAAGGATGGACCTCCAACAAGTTGATGCTGGACGTCTCAGGCGATGTCGCTTTCCCCCCAGGCCCCAAATCGACCACGGCAGGGAGCAGTGTACCATTGCCAGAGACTTGGCACAGATCCCCAACATGAGGGGTATGTCATGGTATTTTGATGTATTTCACCATGTTTTCAGTATCATCTCCATCTCAGGGCTGGCAGCTTAACAACCTTTTGGCTCTCACAACAACAGGAAGCATATTCGGAGGCACTTTGATAGATCAAGCACTTTCACCCAAGTATGCAATCCCCTATGGGAAACCCATCTTTTTGCCATTCTCATTTATTTGTTATCCATATTGATCAAGTCTGGTACCACTGCGTGCACTGATTTGTCCCCAAGTTATATATTGACGGGTTCTTGCAGAACTCAAAGATTTGGGCTTGATTGAAAGAGTGGAGCAGAATTGATATGAATTTATTGGGACAACTTGAGGCTAAATCAGCAGGGACCCACTCTGCGTACCACATCTTAGAAGGGTCACGATCATACTCTCCACAACAAACATTGAGAATCCGCATGTCAACTGGAACTTCGCTGTGTTCACCCAGGGCCCCAATTTGGTCCGTTCTCTAAACTTACCCACCAACAACAGCAACAACAGCCACAACAGCAACAACAGCAATAGTTGTTTTGGCACCCCGCGGATATCTTCCTTCCTTAGGATTTGGACCCTGGCAACTATGATCAGGACCGGCTGCTAGTTTCCTTTTTTTTCAGTTCAATCCATACTTGAGTGGGTGACCCCCAAATCTTCCCACAGGGCCAAGATTTTGGGGTAAGGCACAGCCTCCTATCAGAACCTGCGTACCTGGGACGATTGGGATGATCCCAAACGGAGATGATGGTATGATATGGTATGTTTCTATATGTTTCTATATGTTTCTATGTTTTCAGTGAGGGTCAAAGTCGCATGAAAGCAACAAAAAGAGGAGTTTGTGGTCCCATCTCACCTTGAAGCCATTGAGACCAATGCCAAGCTTAAGAGCGTCTTCCCTGAAGCGTCCAGGGGACAGGTCCTTGCCCGGGGCAGGTGGAAAGATTGGAAAGCTGCAAAAGGCATTGGTTTGATTCTAGCTGGTGCATGAGGATACTGCACTACAGATACCCCATCTTCAGAAACGGGAGATGAGAAATATGAGGAATGCGATCTTGGGACGCAAGCATGATTGCCTTCTGAAGACACTTCCTGCCGTGCATCGTGCCAATGTGCTAGACCCAAAATTCGGTGGTGCTCCATTCTGAAACCCATTCCCACGGTCGCTTACTGTACTACATGTTCCTACACTAATCCAATGCCCCGTACCAATTACTAGCAATCGAGGCATTGTATTTGGGATCGAGATGGATTGAGCGGATAGCAAGTGATACAGGCCACAAAACAACATGGATCCCTTTAATGTTGCCCCATGAAAATCCACCAGGTGAGGAGCGTTTGGCGCCACGATGATCGCTTTTGGTTGGAAGTCACAAGTGAAGGAACTTGCTACGGTGCCCACTTCATCGAACCTGAGGAAGGTCGCTGAGCAGAACCCGCGACCCCTGTGGGATCTTTGGAAGGGAGTAGCTAAGGAGGGCCGCTGGTTTTTGACAAGCAGAAAAGACTTTTTGAGCAATGACCAAGGAAGGCTGGTCTTTTGGTCTCTGGAAATTTGATCAAGAGACTCTGGGGCCATTTGAAAGGTTGGAAATTGATGGCGCATGCGCCGAATGCAGGGTTTGTGAATTCAAAATTCCCACACCAAGTTGGAGTGACACCTCAGAAACAAAATCAGAACATGTCAGAACAATACACTGTAGATCACTGTAGTAACTGTATGCTGTATGGCTGTACCACTGCTGTATATTTTGGTTCTTCCAAGAACGAGAACTATGCACGAATGGCCATCATACCAACCTGCTTTCCTTTCATGCATATATATATAGTATATAATATATATATATATACATGTGTATATATATATATATACATGTGTATATATATAGATATACATGTATATATAGGCGGTGTTTTCCCCATTCGAATCGCCGTTTCCTTCCCTCCGGCCCCATCTTTTTTCCAGGCAGCGAGGTCTACTACTTGACGTGTGCTGTGAAGCTACCAGAAGACGAGGAGTTTCCCCCTGCGCCTCTCACCACACGCGGCGAAGCCGTTGCCTTTGAGATCGGTTGAGCTAACAATGCCATGTTGACGCGGAAACCGCGTGAAGATGGTTGAAGCAAAAAGGATTGGGGCCAGGGGTCAGACCAGCTGCAACACACGACTCGATTTTGCGTTCCGAAGAAGTCCGTGTGGTAAAGTGGCTATTGTTTCGCTGAATGTAGTTGTCAACTTGGATGGAAGGTTTTCTTGCTCTCATTTTGCATTCAGAACCCACCTGAAAGAGGATGATCAGTTCCATGTTTTTACCTTTGGAATGGATACATCACAACATTCCAAAAGCAACCTGAAGATCTTTGAAGGTCTTTTTCTGTGCCGATTTGTGATTGAAAGGGATCATGTAAATCAGTGTAAATCATTGTAATACAGTGACTGCACCCGCAGTACTTCACTACAGGACCCATGGCATGTTTCTGATGTCGCATGACGAGCCCAAGGAGTGGCCTGGGACCGCTTGCCTCTGACGAGGCACCTTTGGGGAAAGTTCTTTAACATCTTTAACAGGCCACTATTTTCCCAATTTCCACGCACGATTGTTCCACTTTCCATCTTAGATTTCCGCAGGGGTCAGATGGGTGGAAACAAGGGGCATCTGGTCCTTTTGTATTCCACCCATTGTGCAGGGTGTCATCAAGATAGTGAGTCAGGGGTTTGTGTTCACCCAGGAAGGCCTAATCAATCATTTTGGGGCCCTCATCCGTTTCAATTCCAATCAACACAACTTAACGTGAACCCTGGATTGATCATTTCCTCATCCTTTTTTTTCAGAAAGTCTCGCCACCGGGGACCCAGTTTTCCACGTTTATAGAAATACAGTAAATTAATAAATTATGAATCTGCATTCCCAAGTAAGCAAATGCACTAAACTCTCTTAGGAATACAAAATGAAAGGGAGGGTCATTTATTTTTGGCCTTTTTTTTGACAGGTTTTGGATGGTTTTTTGGGCCTCCTGGTTCTCCGCTTCTCTGCTTTTGTGCTTTTCTGCTTCTCTGCTTTGTGGCTTTTGTGCTTCTCTTGCTTTCCTGCTTCTCTGCTTTTCCGCTTTTCCTGCTTCTCTGCTTTTCTGCTTCTTTGCTTTTCCGCTTTTCGCTTTTCCTGCTTCTCTGCTTTTNGCTTCTCTGCTTTTCCGCTTTTCCTGCTTCTCTGCTTTTCTGCTTCTTTGCTTTTCCGCTTTTCGCTTTTCCTGCTTCTCTGCTTTTCTGCTTCTTTGCCTTTCTGCTTCTTTGCCTTTCTACTTTTTCTTTTTCTACAGTCATGCGTTTTTGCTGCTCTACTTCTTCTTGCTCCTCTGCTTCCTTTCTTTACTGTCTCTTTGCTTCTCTTGTTCTTTTGCTTCATTCTCTCTTGTTTGTATCCTAAATGAAACCCTAGAGAAACCCTAAATGAAACCTAAGATGAACCCCTAAAGAAACCCCAATAAAACCCTAAAGGAAACCCTAAAGGAAACCCTGAATGAAGCCCTAGATGAACCCTAAATGATACCCTAGATGAAGCCATAAATGAAACCCTATATGAAACCCTAAATGACACCTCAAATGAAACCCTATGTGAAACCCTAAATAGCACCCTATATATATATATGAAACCCCTAAATGAAACCCCTAAATGAACCCCTAAATGAACCCATAAAGAAACCCTAATAAAACCTTGAAGAAACCCTACATGAAACCCTAAATCAAACCCTAAATGAAACCTTAAAAGAACCCCTAAAGAAACCCTAATAAAACCCTTAAGAAACCCTGAATGAAACCCTAGATGAACCCTAGATGAAGCCATAAATGAAACCCCATATGAAACCCTAATAAAACCCTAAAGAGACCTTGAAGAAACCCTAGATGAACCCTAAATGAATCCCTAGATGAACCCTAAATGAAACCGTACATGAAACCCTAAATGACACCCTAAAGGACACCCAAAAGAAAACCCTGAAGAAACCATACATGAAAACCTACATGAAACCCTAATGAAACCCCAAAGAACATCTAAAATGAAACCCTCAAGAAGAACTATATGAGTCATATGAGACCCTATATGAAACCCAAAAGGGAACCCAAAATAAACCCTGAAGAAGCCCTAAATGAAACTCTAATGAGACCCTAGAGAAACCCTAAATGAAACCCTAAAGAGACCCTAAATGAAACCCTAAAAGAAACCCTAAAGATACCCTAAATAAAACCTACCAGGAATCCTAAATGAACCCGAAAGAAACCCTATTTAAATAAAACCCTAAAGAACCCCTAAAGAAACCCACATAAACGTTTGAAGTACCAACATGTAGCAAATTTCATGCAAAATGAGAGGCTCAAGTGCCAACATGTAGCAAATACCATGCAAAATGGAAGGTGCCAAAATGTACCAAATGCCATGCAAAATACAAGTTCCAAACTGTTGCAAATACAAGGCAAACGGTGCCAGAGCAGAAACCAAAAAAAAACCTTGCAAAAAAAAAACAAAAACTATGCTACACCCAAATGAAAGTATCATGCTGTCTAGATTTAGATAGTTGTTTTTCAAATACATTCATATTTCGTACAAATATTACATATTTGTTGGAAGAGGATCTGAGAGAGAGTCACATTCCTATGAATTTTCATAGGGGGATCTCTCTAGCAATCTATGAGATCCACGACTCAGTGGACTTAGTGAGATCTTTGCTACTGCAGATCCCCTTCTGACATCACCATAGATGATTGCCATTGATTGAATGATCACTCTAGGGATGTCTGGGGATCGCCCTCTCTGGGAATCTCTAGGGATCAAGGTGTTGCTAACACCAGTTATACCTAGCAACATATGAAGTATAGAATGGATTGCACACTTCATTGGATGAAACACATATGAAATAACACATAAAAAGTACAAAAAAAGCGCTAAAAATCACTGAAGAAATGGGGCCCTCACAGCGAGACGCTCTCTTTTTTTTGTGGTCTGTAGTGAACCCAACCCCACGCGAATGTCACCTGCACGCCTAAGGCATGCGACTTTGTCCTGGTGGCTGATTGAGGAATAGCTGCGACGCAAGTCGCGAAAGTAGTGAGCCACGGTTCTGGTTTTGGTCATGACCTTGACTATAATCATTAGATGTTTCATTCATTCTACATTCATATTCTTTTTAAGATGCTGTAGATCTCTGTGGCCTCTTGAATTGGGTTCAGTCAAAGTTGATTTGTTTTTCCCTCTTCGTCATGAGACCAATGTTCTTTGTTGTGATCTTAAATTATTGTTTTTGGGACGCCCAGGGAAAGCCTCCCGCCAGTACCACTGCCGTGCTGCTCTGACAAAATTTTCAATGTCAATGTGTATACAAGCAAAGGTCCTTGATATTCAACAGGCTTGATGGCGCATTTGAGCGCTGAAATGGAAGCATATCAACCCAAAACAAAACACAGAAGGATGGAATCACCAGATTCAGTATTCACAATTTCAATTGGGCCGCAGACGAATGCAGGCAACTTGTTGATTTATCAGCCCAGGCAGACCCATGTGTCCGGGTGGTTCATGTTCTTCAAATGTCTTCGACATTAAAATGTTTGAGAATATGTAAGATAGGCTAGGTCGAAGATTAGCAGGGGTTGGCTATGGTTGGTTATTTACTACCACTGATTGTTGGTGAAAGGTTTGAATTCCTATTAGCTGATGCTTACAGCAGAGGGGCACCTCTATAGAGGACGGTTGAATCACTTTCCACGGCCAAGTTGATCCCTGGGAATAACACGGACCTGCGAAACCCTTCAGGAGAACACCTCCTGACCCCCGCCGCGCACGGCTCATGGGGTCGTGCTTTGCAACGCCTTGATAGACTTTTTATCCTTACATACCCTTTCAGTTTGTATAAATTTAATCGATCATGTACTGTGGATGTTGTATGATTTATATAGGTGTGGTGGGATGCGGTGATGTGTGGTGTATCTGCTTATTTGTATGCATGCATTTGTTTGTATACTGCACATGTTGCTGCATGTTGCTGCGTGTTGCTGCATATTGTTGATGTTTTTTTTCATGAGATGAATTTGGTGCCTGGGATTTCCGGGGCGCTGCAACGACCCAATCGCTGTGCGCCGGAGGGTAGCGGAATGCTCAGCATAGACGCAAAACAGAGAAACACCGGCATAATCCATGACTATCTACCATTGTTATTGACTGTTGACTGTTAGTGTTGTTTGTTGGCATCCCAATATCATGGCGGCTATGTACTGCTGTTAGGTTCTCAACGTGGTTGTTGGTTTCTGCCATTGTTCTCACTTTTTGTCGGATGTGTCCCTGTTCTCGTCGGTCATACTGTTGTTGTATCCCTCCGGTTCGGAGCTTGCATCCACTTTTAAATATCCTTAAGTTAATCCCGTACAATGTGAAGATAAAACAGTGGTTTTCTGATGCCTTCCTTCAAATCAGGCCTGCCTGCGGGGTTGACTTCCCATGTTGTATGGATCTTTGAAAACTGATCACTAGTGTGTTGTATTATGTTATATGATGTTGTGTGTGTGTGTGTTGGTGATACGATAGTTTATATATATATATATATATTAGTTTATGCTATTTATATATTAGTTTATGCTATTTAAAACTATTTCAATATGTTCCACTGCTTTTTGTTGGGCAGGATTTGATGGTCATCGACACGCCCCTGCCGGTCGAAGAGCCAGCTGGGGGGCCCATCCAGTGTCTGTTGCTGGGGATTCGCCTTTGGGAGATTGGTGGGCTCCCCCGGAAAATAGGGATACATAGGGATACAGCATGATATAGCCAACTGAACATTAGGTAAGATTGGTTGACCACCTGTGGCGCACAGGGGCAAAAAGTGATCGACTGTACTTTGATGTGCTCAAATAAAAAAGGGCGTTTGAGGGTTGGCATTCTATCATTGGGATGCGATGAACTTGGATTGGGGCATGGTTTCGAGTGTATGCTTTCGATCCCCATTTGGCAGGATTCCCCTTACCGGTTTTCGTTCGATGGGTCCCAAACATCAAGCCGTCACGCTATTGAAATTCAGCAAGTGGTCACAATCTCGTGGCTTACCTCGACAGAAGTGGTGGTTGAGGGAAGGAGTGCATCAAACATCCTAGACTTGGACTGACGCATGTGATTGTCGCCCTTAGGTTGGGTCCATGCCTTTCATGTGCATCAATTCTTCAGTGAACCAGTGCAACTGGGGGGTGTTCCCGTTTAACTGGATAAATCCGTTGCAAAGAGGGTCAGTATGTTGGTGCGCTGGCTGGTATCTCATCCCCTTCACCCCTTCACCCAGTATTCAACATGTTGGATGTTGGATTAGATTCCCAGCCTACAATCGCACGTTTTATCTTTTACCAATCAAAATCTGTTCAGTATGGGAGACAGGTCTGCTGAGAACACGAGGTTGTGCCAGAGTTTGCTTTCCAATTCTGATATTGTCCATTGCTTTCTTCTCAAAGCAATCGCTGAAATCAGCACCACAAAGTGTTTCTGTCACACTTGTTGGGCCTTCTGAAGGTTTGCCCACTTAAATCAGTAGGCTTTTTGTTCGCTTGCCTATGTGTGCACATATGGGTATAATATTGGGATATTGTAATGTATGTACATATTTATGTTAATCATAATCATGAAAATTCAACAAAAAATGATACGACACAGTATACAGGAACCATCTGATATAATTTGATTATAAGACGTGATATTGTAATATCAGGTATATATATATATATATGCATACTACGTATCCATCACACATTCATACTGACCCATGCTCGGAAGTCCAATTGAGTAGCCAACTGTGCCGAGGCCGCCGAGCCGGCACCCACAGATGTCGAGGAGGATGATATGGGATAGCCAAGCATGGTGCCGTGGTGCTTCTAACCTGTATGTATGTGGTGCAATCACTAGGAGATCAATGGACACAATGTTTAAAAAAAAAAAACTTACAGGGGCAGAATGGAAGGACATAGACTGAATATGACCGAATCAACAGCAGCTTTGTGGCATCAATGCATTCGCCAGCCGCAGCCCTGGCAGGACACAAGCACATCCATGGGCGAAAAGCTACGCCAGGCAGTGCTGAGTGGAAGCCAAGATGATCTGAAGCCTCTCAGCAGCGTTTCAGCTGCCAGATGTGGTTTGAAACTTGCCAGTCTCTATCAGTCTCTGCTGTTTATCGTGCTTATAATGGATTAATATGAATGATTTATTTGGGTACACTGCTTATTGTGGCTAAGTTGATGTTGATTGGTTTCACACAGCTTGAGTTTGAACTCTGCCAAAGTCTCCGACTCCGATGGTTGGGCCCAGATCCAGATGTCATGCAATACAGTTAATACAGGCCTCAAAACAGTTTCCAGTTGTGCTGTGTACCGCATGCCCTCTTGAAACCTCACTTGGAGCTGTGTGGCTAATCCTCAGGCGGCTCTTTCAGCAGTGTTCCAAGCTGCCAGCCAAGAAGGCGGCTCCGGCGAGCCTTTGGGGTGATGGGTCAGTGGGTCAGTAGGTCACGAAACATCACGACAGATTTGTTTAAACATGCTTCGAAACTTCAGTGGCTTAAAAATATGGAAGTTTGACTTTAAGAAAGTAGCTTATGGGTTTTCGATGTTTTTTTGGCGGGGAATGAAGGGGCACCAAACTACTTGTATCAACATAAGCACACGCTCACCAATTGGTCTTCAGTCATGTCCGTTCGAAACGATAACTGTGGATCCCATCATGCTAATTGCCATTTGCACGAGAATGGGTACAGAATTCCAACCATGACCTTGGCTATCAGATGCTCCGCATCTGTCAGCCTTTCGATGCTGGGGGGGAACTTCTGAAGAAGCTCAAGCGGCTCATAGCTCATTCCGTTCCATTCCACAAGTGTTGGATCAAAGGATGTGGCGGTCTCCATCCTGCAACTGGGTGCGGGAAATCCAAGTGACTAGGGACGCAAGATTTGATGCCATGATATCCCTAGATCACTATTGAAAGAGGATCCCATAGGGTCCCTAAATTTTGAGGCCATGGATGGCCATGGCATGATCGATGATCAGTTCCTGCAGGCGGTGGATGAAAAGCGACTCGCAGCATTTTCCGTGGCTTGGCATCGGCGGGTGCCCGGGCTCCATACAGTGACACCACCTCACAATATCACACAAGTGTAGGTGTTAAACAGGGAAATGTGTTTGGATATTGATGTTCGAGGATAATTAGTAGTTATATGTAGTTTTTGTATAGCCAATCTGATTGTAAACACCCTTTCCCAAGGGCTTGACTACAGAACCCGGTTTGTACGGTTTGTATAAGAGGAGTCAAGATGGCAGATTTTATTGATTGTCAAATCTGGTTGACAGGTTCATGCCGTACAACCCAGGGCAAAGGACAATTCATGACCGGGCCATACAAATCCAAGAATGATCCAGAAAAAGGAACGGAGACTTGAAGAATCCACCTCAGGTCAACATCAATCAACCATAATCAACCAAACCATACCAAACCACATTCCCAACCGAAGCTACATCCTGACATTCCCAACATTTCCCAACATTTCCCAAGCCCTGACCGACCCCAAGGCCTTTGATGATCTCCTAAAGCCCCAGGAGAATTCTGTGTGGTGCATGCGATATACTCACAATATGTATCCTCATTGTTGGCGTCATATGGATTCCAAATGCTCTTTCATGTAGAATACATGTATGATTATGTATACATGTATCATGTATGTGTATATTCATTTCTGGACCTATTGAATGGCGAAGTGTGAAGTTCACACTTTTGGGCGATTGCATGACATTTGCCATAGGATAATGTAATGTACCAACAAGATTTTTTGAACACTACGATGTGAAGGTATATACCGTACTAGACAGAGATCTTAATGACTTTGAGATATGCCAGCACTATTCTTTCGGAGAAAGGGATGCACGAAAACTGAGTGTTCTTCCAATTCTGCATTTGCAGGAAGGTTTAGGTTGAAATTGTGAAGGTACGCTTCAGGGGTTGCTGAGCTTGAACTAAGAATCTTGGACAAAGAACCCATCGGGTTAAGCACAAAGCTTGGGGTGGGCACAGCTGTGCTGGAGGAGGCGGTTCAACCAGCAGGCGGGCTGACTGTGATCTCGTCACCGTTTTTCTCCCTTTGGCAGGAATAGATCCCCAAGAAAAGGGAAGCATATAAATTTAACAAAAAAAGGTTAAAATATGTTGAATTGCATTGAACTACATTGAGTTATCATCCGGATTCCCTGAAAAAAATACAGGGGGTCTGAGGCCTAGTGATGTTTACACATCCAAATCTTTGATCAGGAGCACCTGCACAGCCTGCAGACGTGAGCGCCGTGACGAGGTCAAATATGCTTATGCCTGAAATCTGACATGAGCCAAGAGGAGTTTGCATTTTGAGCGTGGCCGGGATGGTGTGGTTCCTACAGTTTTTTATTGACAGACACTCTACCACCAGTCACCAGCCCTTGTCGCAGTGTTTTGGGAGGCTAGAACCTGCAGTACAGGACGGCACAGACAGTGTGGCGTGCCAGACATTTCCAAAGCTAAGAGGCTAAGACCGAAATGTACCCACCAACTATGGGGTTCAAAGATTTTGAAAGGGGATGACAGGGGATTGGACTGGGATTGATCTTCACTGAATCTTCACCTTTGATTGGCATCGTGGGCATGGTGAATCAGACTGCACATACCATACACGCTTCTTTCTGATGGCAACCAAGTGATTTTGGTGCGCCCTCGTCCTGCCCTAGTCATGCGATTCAGACTGACAGGACAAAATTCAAAATGATGAACAAATTCGTGGCAGGATCGCAGAGACGAACATAGATTATCATAGATATAGCAAAGATTATGAAAGCACATTCCACGTGTTGAAAGTTTCAGGTCTAAAGCTACTAGCGAGAGATGATGAATCACTGAATAATCATGAATAATCAAAAGGCTCTGAAACTGGAAATCCCTATAGTGCGCAAGTGGTCATCCTGAGTGACTTTAGTCGGCTCAGGGTATTCCATGGCAATTATTCCAACTTTTGAGTGCAAACACCATTCCTCGTTCTTGAGATAGACTACCATCTTTTTGTTCACACGTTAGGTATCATTAGGTATGAAGTGTGTTTCCACGAAATGTGGTAAATCCATGTGAATCCAATGCTAGACTCCATCCATCTCCATCCCAATGGCGGGGTTTATGGAATTCTTCCCTCAGGAGGTCGCAGGCGGTCCCTCGAGCCCGTCGAGGGCAGCGAGCGGTTCGGGCGGCCAGTTGTTTGTCCCAGTGGAGGTACCCATATATCATGTAGATAAAAGGTTATCATTGGGCTGAGAATGAGGATTCACATGTGGCTTTGGGGTATCTTATATAAAACCAATCATTTTATGGGCATATAATCATATGCACACACATATATATATATATACATACACATATAGTGTGTATGTGTAATATACACACATACTTGTAAATATATATATATATAATGATATATAATGTGTTATGATATCTAATCACGGAATACAGCCACAAAATATGATAGTTCGTTGTGTCTGAAAATGTGGTGTACCTCAATTTTGCGAACGGAAGAGAGTTTGGGGTGCCTGATGTTCAGACAAAGCCTCGTGGTTTGGCCTGTTGACGTAAGAAATATCCCAACTTGGCGTCCCAAGGCCCTGAGATGTTCTTCATCGGCGATGATTCCATGGCCGAAGGTGCTGGGGACCAGGGCAGCCTTCAAAGTGGACACGGATGAAGGGCCTGCAGAGAGTTCATTGCAACTAAAGTGTTTTTGTGAGCAAATTGGAGCAGATCTATTAGGAACTGTATCCCATCTCTCTCTCCAGAACCCTATGAAGTTTTGGGTCCCGCCTGCGAGATCTCATTGGCGGCGCTTCTGCACCATCGGCTCCATCTTCCCAACCCAGCTATGCCCAGGTGGGATGCACTGAATCTCTTCAAAGTGGCTTTGCGTACAAGACCAAATACACTGTACCTAACATATAATTACATATATACATATATATATATATATGACTTATATAACTTATATGTGTATATGATATATGCATATATAAAACTATATATATATATAACTACATATAGAAAAATACATATAACTATACATAAATATATATATATAACTATATATAAATACATATAACTATATATTATAACTATATATAAATATATAAATATATATGACTATATATAACTATTTATAACTATATATAACTATATATAGATATATATAATATTATATAACTATGTAAATAAATATATATATCTATATATATATATATAACTATATTTATATATGATCATATTTATTTATATATACATAATTAGTATCTACAATTGAGGATGCTTTGCGGACCTTGTGAGCCCAGATGTTTTGCGCGGGCTTCCCGGTCCCGAATAGACTCCGTGTAGGACCTTTGTGTGTCCTTGAACTTGGAAAGCATTTGGCAGAAACGGGTATGTGATGACATGTAGATATGCATCCTGTTTTGTGACATCTACATGCATCTACATGCATCTGCATCTAGCGCAAGTTTGCTCACCCGTGTTTATTGACAATAAAACCGAATGAAACATCATCAAACTATAGGAATCATAGAAAATAGAAAACCATGTCAATTATATAAAGGAACATTTTGTTATTATATAAAGCTCCTGAATACATCAGGTTTTAATGGAACATTTTGCGGTCAGGCAGCGCCGGCGCCCGCGCCCGCGGCCTTGACACCGGAGCTGGTGCAGCAGCTTCATTCCAATGGAGTCTCCGCCGTGGCACCGGGCTAAGAAAATGGCCTATTTCAATTTTCGCTGGGGTTTGAAAACGTAAACTGTGCATAACTATGCTATTGTTATAGAGGATCCAGCACTTGTACAACATGCCATCAGTATTGTTAGACATTCTTAGTGGTTCATCATGATTATAAGAGATACCTTGCTGTTTCAATCGTTTTTCAGGAGCCGCATGGGCCACCGATCCCCGATGGGGCCAAGGCCAACAATTTGACCCCGCACCAACTGGAGCGGATGTCGCCTCAGGAGCTGCCGTGGCTGTCAATGGCGGGGAAACACCCAAATCATCCAAGTTAAAAAGGTGATGTCACTGTGGTTTCAATTCTTATTCAAGTTTGGTACTTGACTTCTCAGTTTGACAAGTTGGGTTTGATTCCAGGGTATGTTCATCCATATTTGGGATGCTGACTTGCAAAGATGTCTTGGATCGGTTGAACCCGATGTCGGCTGCCAGGAGCTGGTTCAGCTGCAGGCGATGATCTCCAGTGCCTTGCAGGCGCCGGCAACAGTACGGACTTCAATCCCAAAGGATGGACTGAAAGAAGGGGGCATACCATTAATCATACAATACTGAATACTGTGCATTTGTATACTTGGAGAGAGGTGGAGAGGTGGATATTCGAGTGGGCACACGGCATGCACATGTATATAGTTGATTATAATTGTATACGTACCGCACAGCCGGATGTATTTATAATATGTATATATCAAAGAAAAAAATAATGTGCCAACAATGACGGTCAAGTACATGGCCATTGGCTGGTATGCATGTATCTAATCGTCCGTTGAACATTTTGCACATTGCTTTGCCTCAGATGTTTGAATCTTTTCCAGCAAGATGGGTCAACAGATGCCCCACTTTTTTCCAGGCCAGAGCTCTCCCAGCTCCTGCAACTTGGCTGGAGAGCCAGAAGCAACGGGCCATCATGGGCCATTTACTGAGGGTCCCCCTAACAAAGACGGGGATTGTTTGGGATAAACATGCAGGTATGGCTCGTACGACAAACAAAATATATGGCCAACAACATACGACAATAAAAGATGAAGTTTTGCCACGAATTATTTGCGATGAAACCAATTGTAGGCCCAAGATGCACATGCATAACATACACATAAACTCCGATGTAATATACATGTATATACATATATGATATAATATAAGATAGTATATATATATATACTACAATATGCATATGGGACTATTATACCATTTTGGGAAATGCATCCGGTGGATGCATAAGTTCTAGCTATATGACATGGAGACACGCAGGCCACTGGATGTAATGCTGGGGGATGCCCAAAGACGGCAGGATGTGAGCGGTGGGTCATGGAGATTGACTAAGTATTGTAAGTATATTATCCCACACTTTTGAGTGGCTGGAACTTCCTCTTTACTGGTTGATGTCAACTTATTCGTTTGAGTTTTGGGCTGGCAGTCCATCCTGCACCAACTTGCACAATAGCGCGGTACCAATCCTGTCCAGGTACCCTTTGAATCCTGTTTGATACCAATAATAGGATCTAACAAATCCAACAGGTGCATCAGGTATGTAGAGGACCTAGGGGGGCTCACGTCCTTTCGAACTCAAGCGTCCTAAACCGCACGGTTTGATTTACCGCAATGCGGCTTGGATTTGATTTAAGAGACCAAGATTTCAATACTCTGCTGCCTAAAAATGGAAAAGATACTGTCCCTGCATTCTGTATGCCACATCATTTGCTCATCCCTGTCATCCTTGTTCAGTGATAGCATACCTTCGGCAAGTGCTGTTTCAACACTCACCGGGGACAGTAGCGTAGGCGTAGTCCTATGAGCTTTCCCAATCTCAGAATCTCATCTTAGGTTGCACCGGGTCCAGGCCTAAGATGCTGTGTGGAGATGCCAAGAGGAACAGTGGAACGAATGGGAAGAATCACTGCAGAATCACTGCAGCTGCCCATTGAGGAAGAATCACTTCGGATTGGCCGCTGCATCAGCCCTGAGGTCCAACCCCCTCCAGCGGGTGGCCGTCCGGCGGTTATCGCCCGGCACCCGTGACCAATCGTCGGGCAGACCCAGCTGCGGTATACAGGGGGCATACGGGTAGTGGCCTGGGACATGGGGTGTGGTGGCAAATTTTCAAGTGCTGGGCTTGATCAAGTTGATGCAATTGTGTCTTGATCGGCCTTTCTTTGCTGTATGAAGTGTTGTTCAGAACTTCAGTTTCGAAGTTGCTGGCTATTTGTTTGCCGCTAGTCATTGCTAGTCTTTTTGTTTCAACCCTAGTCAACCTTACAATTCGCTGAATATGTTGTTGTAATCCTCCTGGATGATTCTCCTGGGTTTCACCTCGCTATGGTGGGACCTTGTCAAAATGGAATGGAACGTGCCAGGTA
This sequence comes from Symbiodinium sp. clade C Y103, assembly GCA_003297045.1. Classification (NCBI taxonomy): domain Eukaryota; class Dinophyceae; order Suessiales; family Symbiodiniaceae; genus Cladocopium; species Cladocopium sp. clade C. Next base: position 91,309 of record BGPT01000875.1, on the reverse strand, counting down.
TATCCTCCTTTGATATGGCGTTGCAAGCTCAGTTTTTATGCAGCCTTCTGGCTTTCTCACGGCATATTCCTCACAGTCTTATGCCTTTGAGCAGAGCAGCCTCAAATCTATGCATTGCGTTCGTTATGTTCGTTCCAGGCATCCCATGGTCGATTTTGGGGTATGTGTTATATATATATAATATAATATATATATATATAATATATATATATATAATACACGTATATATACACATAATGTATACGTATAGTAATATATACGTATAGTTATAAATGTATGTGATGATATATGCATTTTAGGTACTTCAGGTAGGAGAATCACCTGTTGAAACTTTCCCCGTTTTGTCTATTCCAGGCCAAAGGAAGCAGAAGCTGCTCCCTTTGGTGAACTCCTGGTGCGCTGGAAGGGCTGTCGATGGATATCCTGTTGCTCACCTTTTTGACGTGTATGTTTGGGGAGGGCACGTGGTATTTTGCCATTTCCACTCTATGTCACGTGTCATGTCTTTCGGTTCTTTTGGGTGCTTTAGTTGCAAAATTCCAGGTTTACAACACATCTTTCGCAGTTCTTTTATTGTGTTTCTGATGCATGGTGCACGAACTGTGCGGGCAGGATATGTTTCAGAAGAAGAACACTGGGTGAGTGGCGTCGACAGCAGAACCAATGGGCTCAGGTAACAAGTCTTTGCAGGCCAGGGGTGATGCATGTAGAATTCCTTACCATTGTTGTTACAGTAGAATCGCGGCATTGTTGTTACAGTAGAATCGCGAAATTGTTACCAACACCATGAAAATCACCCACAATTTGATTCTTTCAGTTTTACTGAGGTTGGCTGTTATTGCTGTAGCGGTAGATGGACTTGCCCTGGTTCCCCAGCCGCAGGCCATTTGCATGACCCCCAGCTAGACAGCCAGAAATCCACCAAATCCACCAAATCACAGAAAGGCTAGGCACAAAAGTTGGATCCCACTGGTGCCTGGTGCGAATCTGTACCACGATGTCTGGAGTAGCCATGTGTGCAAAGACACTGTCTTTGGGCAGTGGCCACTGTGCAGTGGCAAGACTTGCCACATGTTTCCCCAGTGATGTGTTTCATGGATGGATCGATGGACCGATTCAGATTCAAAGGATAGAACACGGTACTTACTTTGTTCTGCACACCAAGCCAGGGGATGATTTCAATCAACCCTGCAGCAATGCGACATACTCAGACAGGCAGGGTATTAATAAGATGCATTCAGATCATGTTTGGGCGCTGACTCAACCACTAACTACTTCGAACCAGCCCTGTACTTCGAGTGATGTGCTGAATGATGTCCTCATTCTGGGCAGCCGCGAAGCGTGCGCCACTCTCTCGCCCCGCCGCCTGTGTTGCGGTGATGGGGGCATATGTGACCCGGCTCGCTTCACGGAAAGATGTGAGTTGGAAGCATGGAAGCCGTAGGATGATGATTTGGAATCATTTGGATGGTCAAGTACTGAGAGAGAATAGATTGTTTAAGAAAACATTATTTGAATTTGGAACGTTCTTGAAACTAAAACAGATAGAATAGGTCCACCTGCATGAATATTCCATTCGGGATACCCAGGAGCCTAGCGGTCGTCTCCAAGATTGCAGTACCCCTGTCTGCACCAGCCTGACAACTACCATGGGAAGACATCGTTTGAGGTGTTCTCGCTCAGGCCAAGGAAGTCAATGCGAGCTACAGGGCCCACATACCCTTCAAATCACTGGTGATTTGATGTTCTTCTTGACAGCATTGTTTTAGTTCATGGGATGGTAAGATGATATTTAGGCACGTTTAGTCATTAGTCTCATCTAGGATATCTAGGTACTGCAGCACTTAGGGCCTCTCTTCCTCAGATCCAGCTGCTGCTTCTATTTCACAGCAATGTTGAAGTTGCCAGTGGCAATTATGGGCAGATTTGGAGGGGACCTTGAATCGCTTTGCTTTCATAGTTTGTGTGGGTAAAGACTTGTTGTGAAAACTACTATTCAAGACTTTTCATGCCCATTCCGTTTTCAGACACCATCAGTATGATCTAGTTTGAACCCCACAAGATTTGTGCTCCAAGGGTCCGATGCAGCGAAATCGGGTCGTATTTAAAGCGCACGCGAAACCACTGCAACGAGGGCAGGGCGGGCGAGCATATCTTTGCAAATGAAAATAGCGCGAAGGTTGTGCCTTGGGATGCTGACTTGGCGGAGGTGTTTGTACAAAGTCATACACATCTTCTGGGGCATATGTTGTAACAGCATGTAACAGCGCCACTGCTCCGGGTATTGGAGACCTATCGTATCATATCGTATCTGTCAAGGACAGAGCACAATCGAATGGCAATCTCGAAAATCTCCACAGCAATCTTCTGTGGATCAGGACATGGATGGAACAGCCCCCGTGTGAAGCAACAGCTTTAGCAAGTTTGGGCTATGCCATTGGTGCAATTTTGTGCTAGGTCCTGATGGTCCACAGTTTGGTTGATAGTTGATCATGAATCATCTAATCAGACGCCCATCTATTGCATTCTAGTGTGATTTTTCTATGATAATCTACTGGCATTTTACATTCATTTATATACCTCATATGCCCATCCTTTGGGGTTATGCCCAGTTTTGCCTCGCTGCCTTTTCCTGTCAGTGACCCCTCGAGCGCCCCGGTTGCGCGTATCGCCATGGCTTCATCCACCTTGCGGGGGGGCGGTGAACGTTTGGTGAGGCAGATATGTTCAGATGGAGTTGCCATGAATTACACGCACCTTCTTTGTGACTGGATGAACGAACATGTAGAAATAAGATTTCACGTCACTAAAGATAAAACATGTTAATATATATCAGCACTTTGTCATGAGTCACGCATAATGGACGCATAATGTGCTATTATGTAATCATTATGTTGATGATGTTTTTTGCCCCAGCATCCTGGACCGTGCAGCGATGCCAGGGAGATGACGCCCAGGGACTCGGCTCCTCAGAGTGCTGGAAGCGCCAGATCACAGGACGGCAAAAAAAGCAGCAGCAGGTGATGCCCTTATTTAACGGGAAAGATACTGTATATGTACATATTGTGTATAGATAGATAGATAGATAGATAGATAGATAGATAGATCGACAGACAGACAGATAGATAGATAGATAGATAGATCGACAGATAGATCGACAGACAGACAGACAGACAGACAGATAGATAGATAGATAGATAGATCGACAGATAGATCGACAGACAGACAGACAGACAGACAGATAGATAGATAGATAGATCGACAGATAGATCGACAGACAGACAGACAGACAGACAGATAGATAGATAGATAGATCGACAGATAGATCGACAGACAGACAGACAGACAGACAGATAGATAGATAGATAGATCGACAGATAGATCGACAGACAGACAGACAGACCGACAGATAGATAGATAGATAGATAGATCGACAGATAGATCGACAGACAGACAGACAGACAGACAGACAGACAGACAGATAGATAGATAGATAGAGATATAGATAGATATAGATATAGATATAGATATTGTGTATATGATATTATTCTATGTAGATATACATAAATATATACACATATTCATGCAGTATAATATATATATACTGTACGTACATATTATATATATATATGTACATATGATATATATATATATTTATATATTTATTTATTTATTTATGCATATATATATATATATATGTATTTATTTACATATATATATATATATAGTAGCTAGGTAGATGGATAGGATACGAGGATAGGTGCATGGATAGATAATGATAAGCAGATGGATAGATTTGCGGCCCAAGCACCGCACCCAGAGATCGATGAAGCACTGGGGTCATGCCCACACCAGCTTGGTATCTCGCAAAAACCACCCAAATCATAAAAGTTTCTTTTGGCCAATTGATTTTCCACTGATTCTGAAAGGACCCCTGGTAAACATGGTACACTGGTGCCTGGTTGTGAGCCAGACAATATAATCCGTGTGACTCAAATGATCCACTAACCATCAACCATGAAACTCAGCGACCCCAGGAAATAAAAGTATCGATGGGCAATGGCCATTGGTGAGTTATAACCCCCCGATACCCCAGATAGTCAAGCGACCAGCAGGGCGTTTGTCATTATGTACTTGGGCTGATGGTGGTTGGCCAGTTATGTTTACTCCGCTTCCATGACTCACTTTGGATGATCCTGTGTTGTTGTTTTTGTTCCTTTGCTTGCATTTAGTTCACCAGTGAAAAGAGCTGCCTATCAACAAGGGTTGGTTGGAGCTTGGGTTTAATGTCCAATCTTTACCACACAATCCCAACTTTCCCAACTTTAGAGAAGAGATGGTGATAGGCTTTGCAGCGGTTGATGTCAGACCCATCCGTAGGAGATGTCCATGACCATCGGTGAGATGGAGAACCGGCTGTTGCCAAAGTCATGGCCTTTGGTTTCGGACCTTCGGACCCTGGGTGGAGATTGGAAGGATTTCAACAGCTGAGCCATACCACCATACCACCCATCTTGGGATAGCTTTGGGTTCTTTACCTAAGATTTGATTTGGAAGTATTTGGGTCAGAGGTATATGGGTGATGGATCGTCAAGATGCAACCCAGCTGAGGCCCTCAAAAGGAGGCCGGGGCTCCTTGCCGATGTCTGGGGGCCCCAGCCTGACGGATGGTCACCTTGGATGGATTTTGGAAGTCACCCAGACGGGTTCCACTCATGCTGGACTTTCCTTCCCGGATGCTATAACTGACCACAACATAGAAAAGGATAGAAAAGGTTTGTTTCTTGGGTGCACATGAAAATCCCCACATCCACCATGCCATGCTGAATGGAAGTGATCATCATGGTCACCAAGTGTTGAGTGTTGAGGTCTGCTCGGGAACTCCTGGAGGAGAATAAACAGCTGATTGAGGAGAAGAAGGAGCAAAAGGCGCCCATGCGCCTCAGAACCTCGCGAATCTGTATCGGTTGCTGTTGGTTCATCAGGTATTTCCCCTTGTCCGTTCGAGACGGCAAGTATATCGCAGGAGGAAAATATCCATTCACTTGGCTGTAATGGAACACATTCTTGGCAAGAACTCGACAGGAATGGAGTTGAATGATGTTCTATCATGTTCAATTTTTATCTGATCCTTTGTGTATCCTTGTGTGTGTGTGTGGGTTACTGATGTTCTTTGAGAATTCATAAGCGGCATACATAAATCTGTTGAGGCCTCAATCTTGTGGATACTTGGTGTCACTTTGCATTGTGCAGCTGTTGATCTTCTTTCAAAACTTTAGAGGCAAATTTGACCTGTCTTGGAAAAAGTTCCAGCGTTTGCCTTCTAGAGAGTTCCACCTGGAATTGCATTGCGGAATGGCTCTGCATTTGCACATTTTCATGTTGGCAAATATATGATTATTCGTTTAACATATTATATACAGTAATGGATGTTATTAATGGATGTATAAACTGATTCGAAGTCTCCATTGGTTGGCACAGCACCTTCATCCAGGCCTTGGCAAGAAAGAACAGCAGAGAGATGGTGCAGAAACTCATTGAGGAGGAGGGGCCCAGTTCTCGGCGACGCCAGGGCAAAATTGGACCAGAATAATGAAGCCAAAACTTCAAGATAGGTGGGGATACAGTGGCAGATGAGATGATGATAGATCGGCTGGAATTTGATTCCGTATGAATCCGTATGAGTCTTTATGAGTAAAAATGTCAATTGAGATCAATTGGGTAGATTGCATTGTTTGATTTGACTTGCACATGAGGCCAGAGTACACTGGACTGGTCTAAACAGATAATTACATGGAGCTGTTGCGAAATTTCTGGGCTCATGGACGGAGAGCCTTCGCTCTATCACAGGACCGGATGAAGAGCGAAGGCATCAAGGCGTTGGATACGGCGCTGGGGCAGGATGTTAGCAAATGCATGCAGCGAGGATGTCCAAGACCTTTTAGTTGGAGATTTTGCGCTAGACTTGATGGTGGTAAAACTGTTAAACCACCAAATTATTCATTTGGTTTTCCTCAAATTGCTGATTTACTGGAATTTGCAATTCAAGTATTGACGGACACCCAAGCTGTGAAAGTTGGTTGTCTCCAGTCTCCAGCAAGCTTCCGAAGATGCCCGCTTGGATACTACTTCTCTTCTTGTTGCTGGCCAACCTCTCTGAGGATGTAGTAGACAAGTTGAGTTGAGAAGAGACAGGGGCATCTTTTTTTTGTCCAGCTGGAACGCCATCAAAATCTGGGCAGTTCCCAGGAGTTTTTGGTCTCTTGCAGCAAAGGCCACGGTTCAAAGTAAACGCTCCATGTTGAAGGACCTGGCGTTGGGTGGCCTCAGTCGCTGGCAGCTGCGGTGCCATGTGGGTTTTAGGCGTCCTAGGGGCAGCTGGCGATACCCTTTGCCTTATTCAAATTCCCCCTGTTTTGGAGACCGCTGAGGCAACAGTACAAAGCAAGCATCACACGGAAGGAAGAGGAGAGAGCTGCCCTGAAAACCTCCAAGAAAGGCAGGATCGGTCCTTGCATTCATCGGCTGTGCTCAGAGCAATCATGTGGGGAACCAGACTGATTGGCTTCTGCATGTTTCCACCATTTGACAGATATGCGACCATAAAACATCATACATATGAATACATATAGTATATTATACAACTGGAGCCGTTCAGAAGACTGTTGCCGTTGCCAAATCTTGAAAAGATGATCCTCCCCCTTTTGTATGTGATCATATGTGATCCATTCGGCCACCAGGAGTATGTAATCCAAATCCCAGGGTTAAGAAGCCAATCATTGCCACAGCGGAAGGATGGACTCCCCGAGACACGGCCAGGGCAGCCGCTCTCCTATTTCCCCTTTGTGGAAGGCGAGCGCATTGCCAAGGCCTGGGCTTGGTGAAATGGTGGTAATGATGTGGTGGCGTGGTTGACTACGGTGCGCACCCCCAAGGTTGTGTGGGACCTTTTCTCTACATAGCTATTGGAGAGTTTGCAACTAGGAATGTCGCCCATGACTTGCAGGGACGTGCTGCGAAGAGCGCAGTATTGCGTGAGGAGACGGGTGTCGGCAGATGGCAGCTGATGGAGCGACACTGTAGAGACATGTAGAAACCATACCTGGACAGGCATATCTTAAATTTGCTACAACACTGCAACAGTGCAACTAGCCTCAGCTTGCGTTTGCTGCCAATCATAGATAATTTTTGAAACCTGATTTCGGTGAAGAAATTGCATAATCCTGCTGAAAACAACCAGCACATAAAGGAAAGCCAAGAAAGAGGTGGAACAACGCGAAAAGATATGAATCTTTTGGTATATCATGATATACTTTGATTGTGCTGGGAGGGTTCTGCGGTGCCCGCAGTGGCATGAGAAGAGGGCTGGAACTTTGAAAGTGACTGACAACACGCAAAGATGTTTCAAATCCATGTGCTGGGTGGCACTAATGTATCTGGTGACCACAGAACACATACATTTAAATCAGTGGAGGAAACTTAGGGGATTTCTTGTGAAGAAAGATCAAGACCCAAATGTCAAAACGGCATGGTTGGTACATAGGTCTTCCGATTGGCAAGCTCTTGGTTTTGCAGAACCTTTCAGGAGACGATTCAAATCGTAAAGTCGTAAAGCCAGATTGGCCGTCACAGTCCCCCCAACTTACTGCAAGTCACTTTACATACGGCTGAATAAATGCCTTGATATATAGATATACACATACACATATGATTGTGTAGATGTATGATATGAACACACTGGAAAGCAGCTCATAATTGGGCGGATGCTGATTTGATGGGGATGTTGAATGATGTTGAATCGATCACACTGAGCCCATCAAGTGAACTCACAGGATGGAAACATATGGAAACTAAAAAAATGCCTTGCGACATCTGGCGACCTCAATTTTTCATCCATGCGTTTCAAGATGTTTCAAGGTTTTGATGAATTTTGATGAATTTTGCTTGTCTAGGGGACAGGTGACTCACCCGTGGCCACGCTGCGTGAGGAAATGCAAGGCTTTCTGCAGAAACAACGGGAAATGAAGCCCCCGCGTAATGCAGCTTGGCTGCCTTCACCCTGTCAAATGCTTTGGCGATCTTATAAGAGCATCGCTAACATGATGCGGTGATGAAGTTGGTGAAAGATATGAAGGGACTATAGCGGATGGATGTTGGACTGTATCAAGATGTATCAAGATGTATGCGGCTCATTGCCCCGACCGCCGATGACCATCGACCATTTGCTGCCACCAAGGATCCACTGATCCAGGACCTGCCATGGCTGGGGTGGGGACTTTGCCAGAGCAAAATCAGCCTTTGGTTGACATTGGTCATATCATTGCTCATATCATGGGTCATGTCATTGGTCTATGATGGTCTATGATGGTCTATGATGGTCTATGATGGTCTATGCCTTTTGATCATGACCTCGTGAACTGTTTTGAGCTCGTCATTTTGGTGTCAATTTCAGTTTCTGAGCTTCACTGTAGCAAAGAATCTAAATCTAAAAAAGGGATCATGGAAAGAAAAAAAATATGACTTGCCAGGAATTTTGGATGCTTGGATAATGTTTAGTGACTCAAGCGACCTCACCAAACATTTCAAGAGTTTACTGTAAACATTTCAAGGGGACCATGGGTTCTTTGATGAATTATCCAGCTGAGAATCTTGCCTGGTGATTTGGCTTCTTATGGTGCCAGGACACGCGTGTTGATAATGTGCTTTTGTACCCGGTGCTGCCAAAGGCAGGGTCACTTGATACGATGCTCTCGCCCAAGGGCACGTACTTTACCAGGAACGTGCTTCAGAATGCTCCTGGTGTTTCTCCATGTTTCTCCAAAATGGCTTGCCCAACTATGACAACTATGCAAGACAACTGTGGCTCCAAATAACTTGCAAAAAAGAAAACAGGATCAATATTCTTCAACCCGATTCACGTTTGATGACCTTTGCATGAGTTTTTACATGTTACTGGAAACATCTGAATTCGGAAGCTTTGGGTATCTTTGGGTTATTTTGGGTTCTGGCGGCTGGAAAATCTGTGTTCCCCCGCCAGGCCACGGCGCAATCCTTTGAAGCCTCGCTGACACCGCCCGAGTCCCGGGAGGTGCAGCATGGAGAAGCGGTGCCAGACGAGGTGCGCGATGCTTCAAACATGTTCCAACCCAGCTTGTTAAAGAAGTCTCATGATTGGATTCATTGGATGGTTTTTGTGATATGTTGAAGTTACTGTACTACAAAGACAATATCTAGATATATCCTTTTTTCAAATATGATCTTAGTGGTTAGTTAGTTTACTCACCAAAAAGAATTGGGAGTGAATTTGCTGGTCGGCGGTTAAGAAGATGTTTCAATGTTCAAGCATAATATTTAGCAGGACGACCAGAACTGACTAATACTGTATCAGTCATGGAGATGGATTGAAACTGTCAGAAAGGATTGGAGAATGGTGGGGGGTAACTGACCAGAATGGATGAAATGTAGATTCAAGCCAGAAAGACATGTCAATACTGTCAATAAATAGATGGGTAACCGCCTTTGAAGGACCAATAGGTACACTGTAGTAAATGATGTGTCCAACTTCTTTTTCTTAAAATGACATCATTGATTGATAGCCCCTGGTTGAAAACCCTCAAGAGCGGCTGGCTTGGAAGTATGGGACTGGACCATACTGGACCTATATTTCATGGTTTCTTCTTCCAAACCTTGTGATAGACGGTGGGCTGTGTCCAGCTGGCTACCATGATGTTTTCCAAATCCTACTCCCTGCAGGAGATGCACTGCCCAAGCTACAGGGAAGCACGCAAGAATAAGAAGTATATGTAGACCTTTCTTACAAATTTGACCAAAAAGATCCAAAACCAAAAGATATATGGTCTGTAAATCATTGATTGTTGGGCGCCTTCTGTTTGTTTCAAAAGCCTCAGTAGAAAGTGCGTGTGGACAGCCTTTCCCTTCTTCGCCACCTGGCTGTAGGAGTTGAAGCTGGTGGACGAAACGTGTCCCCATATGCAGAGGCCAGGTGTTTGAAACTAGGGATGTAAGCAACGTTTGAATGAGGGAATAAATCATGCAGGAAATATATCGTTGAGACTGAGGGATTGCCGGCATGGCAAGTAAATATTCTCTCATTCTTTGAGATTTGTTTAAGATTTTGGTGAATGAGGGAATAAAGATGAATTAGCCAAAACACAGCGATCAATAAATGACCAATGGAGTCGACAGGAATCATACTTCTGCATTTGAGGATTGCAGAGAATTTACAGCACGCAGTACTAACATGTACTAATCCTACGCTAATGTGAAGGAACACACCGGGAAGACAAAATGGCATGCCCCCATCACCAGCCAGCAGGATTTGCTAGGCACACTAGGCACTATGTCTACAGGATGTCGACATATGTTTTCAGTATTTTTCAGTACATGTACTTGGTGGGGGTGAAGCATGGGGACGAGTGGTATGGGCCAATGGGAATCGTTGGGAAAACGTTGGGAAACATATTCACCCTCAGATGCAACATACTTCATGAAAGGGTAGATCATGAACCTGTTGGTTCCTTTGCGTTTGAGGATATCTAGGTGCGGTACAGGGATCTACAGGGCAAGGGTTGAACCGAGAAAGTGCAACACCAAAGTTTGGTCGAGTTGAGAGTCAGGACCTGTCAGCCACTTGGCCAGCCACAACCACCTGAAGTATACTATATAAAAACTATATATAAGTAGATGCTACTTTTACCTATCAATTTTTCTACACATTATATGCAAATATGATCAAATATGATCAAATATGAACAAATATGTCCTATTCTTCATTGGCATGTCCAGATACATCCCGTAGCCCTATATATCCTTCATTTGCAAGGTTTCCCGAGTCATCTTCATCGCGGCCCCGAGAGGCACCCAGTGTTCTTGACAAAGGCTCGAGATCACAAGCAGCGGACCTCAGACATGGCCCTGACAGGGTGGTTAGCCTGGGCACCAATCACCATTTTGAAGTGGAGTCGTGAAGCCACGAGCGCGAACCCACGTGCTTTTGCAACAGGATGAAACATCCCACTGAATAAAACAGATCAGACCCATACAAGGTCAACTCAAGATGCATAGATTATCATATAATATTATCATCCTAGAATATCTGGAGAGTAAGCAGAACAGCAGAAGATACCCCGATTGGATGTTTTACATAATGCACGTTGAAATATGTTCCTCGGCAGGAATATAATCCCGAGCGGCCTGACCAAGGTCCAGGCGGCTCTACGACGATCATGTGAGAAGAACATTAGAAGAGAAGGCACAGGGTTAGAACGCTTTGTGGCCAACGTTGATGAAAAGCCAACGTTGATGAAAAAGAATATCCTGATGGGAAATTCCCATTGATAAACTGTGAGAATTAAACTATTTAATAAACTTCAGACCTGCCAGGCCCCTATCCGGTGATCAAGGGAAGGGGCCACGCAACAGGTTGAGCAGACCAAGCTGGAGCTGGCCCAACAAGCAAAGAAGCGGAAGGCAGCCACTGGGCGGGCTCCACACACTGTCAGACTACTTGTTTGTGCTTTGTGATGGACGGTGATGACAAAGCTCAGTCCAGGATAGTCCAGGATTAATGGAAGCACGCTGGCATCATGCTGGAATGGAATCAAACATGCTGGTCCTAGCTTCAATACGCACTAAGATGCACCAATATCGCCGGCTTCCGTATTGGTTTTGCAATTGTGTATCCCAATTCTGATGTTGATATCCCAACCGTTGCTTTTGTTGCTTTTGCTGTTGTTGTTGTTGTTGTTGTTGTTGCTATGTTGTCGTTATGTTGTCGTTATGTTGTCGTTATGTTGTCGTTATGTTGTTGTTATGTTGTTGTTATGTTGTTGTTGTTGTTGTTGTTGTTGTTGTTGTTGTTGTTGTTGTTGTTGTTGTTGTTGTTGTTGTTGTTGTTGTTGTTGTTG
>BGPT01000875.1:62884-78688 GCA_003297045.1 Symbiodinium sp. clade C Y103 | reverse complement strand
TGTCGGCTGTTGTCGGCTGTTGTCGGCTGTTGTCGGCTGTTGTCGGCTGTTGTCGGCTGTTGTCGGCTGTTGTCGGCTGTTGTCGGCTGTTGTTTGTTGTTGTCTGTTGTTGTCTGTTGTTGTCTGTTGTTGTTTGTTGTTGTTTGTTGTTGTCTGTTGTTATCTGTTGTTGTCTGTTGTTGTCTGTCTGCTGTTTGCTGTCTGCTGTCTGCTGTCTGCTGTCTGGTGTCTGTTGTCTGTTGTCTGTTGTCTGTTGTTGTTGTTGTTGTTGTTGTTGTTGTTGTTGTTGTTGTTGTTGTTGTTGTCGTCGTCGTCGTCGTCGTTGTTGTTGTTGTGGTTGTGGTTGCTGTTGCTGTTGATAACGATGTTGTTGTTGTTGACACTGACCACATTGATAACATTGATAAAGAATGATTGTAATGTCCGCATGATTTCCCGTTGCTGATATTGGTGTGTCTGAAAATCGGATGCCCAGAAAAAGGTGTGTTTCTCATCAGCTCCCAATCTTTACCATGTAGCATGAAAATTGTCATCGGGCGGGATATCCCATGTTCAGAGAAACATTGATATCCTAGAATACTGATGACAACATTGATTATAGATGATATTCATGATATTGCTGATTCTGTGTGTCTATCATGATGTCATTGAGTCATACCTGCATCCACATGGGCCCCTTGTTTTTCGTTGATCTACTTGTACCCATTAGGCCCATTAAGGGCCCAATGGTTGTGGCTGCAGGACGAGGTTGCAACCTTGGAGGATTCCATGTTGGTGGCCGACGCTTTGCGTCATGTGCCTTGGCCGGAGGAATTTGGTACTTGGAACCACCGGTTCTGCGAAGTTGTTTTGACGAGCGATGCTCTAAGGATGGCACCACAGCCAAAGCAGATGCCCGGCGGAGACACGCCCCTGGACACCAATAGTTGTCGCATCACCGACCTTACCAGAAGAATCCGCATGTGGATGGAGGATATTCATCAACGTGAGATAACGTGAGGTTATTTTGGTTTCAAAATGTTTCAATTATATTGTGAGGCTTTCAGATGAAAGCACAATATGGACAAACATTCCATACACGGAGCACTTGGGAACACTGAATATAGATATGTATACATATATATATATTAGTATATATAAATGTGTGTAGCCATTTGTTAGTTTTCATTTGTAGCAATATCTCAGTTCATGGAGATTTCCAGGCGCTCAGCGATGCTGCGCCATCACCTGTAGAGGCCATGTTCCTCAAGGAGCAGATTGAAGAGCAGCAGAAGCGGAAACAGATGGAGAAGGCGGACAAGAAGAATCTTGGCTGATCATCTTTGCGGACAAGGGGGTTCAATGTGGTCTAATGGGGGAACCTATAGTGCAAAGATGGACAAAGATGGACAAACATGGACAGACAGAATGATACGATGTGTATAGTATACGTCTTTATAACTATATGATGTTTTCATGTATATGTCTATATAGCTATATATAACTATATGATTTTTTTACATACACATAGATCGATAGATAGATCGACAGATAGACAGATAAATAGACAGATAGACCAACAGATAGACAGACAGACAGACAGACAGAGAGAAAGACAGACAGACAGATAGCCAGATAGATATACAGATAAATAAACAGATAAATAGACAGATAGACAGACAGACAGATAGCCAGATAGATAGACAGATAAATAGACAGATAAATAGGCAGATAGACAGACAGATAGCCAGATGGATAGACAGATAGGTAGATAGACAGATAGAGGGATAGATAGATAGATAAATAGATAGATAGGTAGGTAGGTAGGTAGACAGATAGACATCAGATATGTAGATAGAGAGACAGTTTGGATGCCCTGGTGCTTTGACCCATGACTCCGGACAGAACAATGGCCGCCCAAAAAATGGGCCGAGCTTACCTTACCTGTACGGGACACACACACACACCCTTATGAAGCAAAGAACGGGAAATAAATGCGAATATGATATACCCAGGCTATACCAGTGAAAGGAATCCAGCTAATCAACCAAACTAGAATGACAAGTTTATCAATTTTCTTTTTTTCCACATTTACTGTTCAGGGCTTTAGGTCCCGGTCATTGGCGTGCATAGTGTACGAATTCGTCATTCATTTTTGGAGTCATCGTTCAATCAAGGGAAGCTCATGATCTCTGGCATTCCAAGCCCTGAGTTCCACAAAGGACTTTCCGCCATGTATGAACCCCACAAACCAAAGACAGATGAAAGGATTTTGAAAATCGTGCAGGACTTGATTTCCATTGTTTTCCCGCCCTTTCAGAATTCAAAGCATTTGTTGTTCATCTCAAAGCTGTAGGTCATTTGAGCCAAATGTCCTAAGCGTGCAAAACCTTTTTCCATGGTGAATCGACACAGTCATAAGTCCCTGTGGTATGCAGGACCGACTGTTGCAGTCAACCCCTGATGTTCTCAAAAAGTGCCGAAAGAGTCGAGCAAAGTTTTTGGTTCACAAGAGGATCCAGCAATACACAGCAATATCCAGCATGATCCAATTTGAGGATGGTTGACTATATGTTGCCAAGAAAAAACATGGCGTGGGCGTCAAACTTCAACACACTCCACGACTTAGGAGAGAGACAGCTGGCTATTGGGGACCAGAGGTGGGAAGGGTATTTTGACCGCCCTGAGTTTATTCATGTTTAGTCCATTTTTGAGCAAGGAGGTCGTAAAAAATGAAGATAGATGAAGATGGATAGAGATGGATATGGCATGATATATGACAAGGTCATCACTGCATTACTTGGCCAATGAAGCCAATGAAGACAGCCACAATGATTCTTGAGCACTGCCAGGGTCTGAGGCAAGCAACTGCCAAATAGAGTTTTTTCGCCTATATGAATTAGGAAAGGTGCTACTTTTGTGTATGCGTTGCTGAGGACACTCGATTCGTTTCATTTCTAAGTTCATAGTGAACACATCGCAGCGGCTGTAGCGGCTGCCAGGACAAGCCAACGCAATCGAATGCCACGCATCGATCCCACTGTCACGACCTCATCAAGCAGATGGAGGCGTGGCCTGGGCTGACATGACCATAGATGACCAAGAGGCTGAAGGCTGAATATAGAGAAGATATCACCGACACAAAAAGTCACCATCTATTACCATCTATGAACTATAGTGCAGCAATGTGCAGCATGTTATTTACTATTGTTCTAGATTTATCTATATCTATATCAATATTGTGAAAATATTATTGATACCATTGGATTATGTTCAATGTGCGCCATGCACTGCAAGGTCATGGTAGCACGGGTGTCCGGTGGTTGGTGGGGATGTTGGCATCCAAGTTCTCATGCCGGTAGACCCTAAAACTCACCCTGTGCTGCGTTTGGATGGGAATTGTTTGTTGCATGGCACACTTGTCATGATCCCCTCCCTTCCTTGCCCACCAACATCCACCAACCACGGCAACTGCTCACCTTCCCAGTTTTCACGAGGTGGACCAGAACCGAAAGGTGGTGGACAGGAGCATGAGGCTAAGGCAAGAGAAGCAGATCGTCAACAACTGTCCCTTCCCAAGAGCTGAGGGGGCAGTTCAGCCGCTGCATATTGATTGTTGGCCCCCTATGATGGTGGGATAGCCATTTCATTCCCAAGAAACATGATGCTTGTAACAGGTTGAGGACCTGGGGTCGCTACTGGTAGTTTCTTGGAGGATTTGTGTGATCATGAGGTTCATCGTGATGATTCAAATGAAATTTTACCCTATAAGGAAACCTAAGTTTTTGGCCATCCCCTTTGTAAACACGTCAATCCAATCCAATCCAATGACAAGGTTGGGACCATTGGGTAACGGCTCCATTGGTGGATTGGTCACCACCTTTGCCCGTGCCGTTGCTTTCAGCGTTGCGCCGTGCAACCCCCCAGAACAGCGCCGCGGCGCTGGGAGACATGGCGAGCAATGGCACAGATGCAGTCGTGGCACCTCCTCCCGGAATAGGAGACTGGCACCGGGGTGAGAGCTGGGGGCTCATTAGGGCCCTTAAAAAGGAACAAGACAGAACGCGTGCCCGGGGAAAGCTGGTGAATTTCTGCTGCAGGCTGTCCTCAGGCAATGTAATTTTTGCAGTTTGCTTGTTATTGCCTATAACGCTGGTCTTACCAGAACTCGTATGCCTGTTTTGAACTCGCAGGTGCTGGTGTCAACATCCAAATGTATTCAGCAGACTCCCAGAAAAAAAACATAAAAAACTATATTATAGTTGAGCGATGCGACCACACATTGATATAGAATGTACCTGTAATACATACATATATACATATTATTGCATGTTATATTGTATATATATATATTATTATACATATGTGTATTGATTATTGTATCATATGATATGATTTCATATGATATGACATATGATATGATTTTATATGATATGACATGTGATATTATACTATATATATGATGTGATATGAGTTTCTACTCTATATCATATTTTATTGTATTAAATTATCTATATACTGTACGATTGCATGCATAGAATGAAGATTATTACAAATTAGTGAAATACACTGCGCATCTTGTGTCGTGCAGTTCTGTTGTAGGCGACATTGAGAAGTGCCCTCAGTCCTGCAGTGCTGCAGCCTGGCCTGCAAGGACCTGCAGGAGACGACTTTCATCATGATATCGCACGCGACATCG
This sequence comes from Symbiodinium sp. clade C Y103, assembly GCA_003297045.1. Taxonomy (NCBI): domain Eukaryota; class Dinophyceae; order Suessiales; family Symbiodiniaceae; genus Cladocopium; species Cladocopium sp. clade C. The sequence goes on along the minus strand of BGPT01000875.1, from coordinate 74,010 downwards.
GGCAGCAGGTGGAAGCTATGATCCTTGAGGCCCAGCTGGAGATAGCTGGAGGATGTTCAGGAAGGTTCACGCAACATCATGAGTGGCGGATTGCTTCAAATATCGTATGTTATTCTTATGTCCAAATTCAAACGGGATGATGCTCAGGAGTGACATGATACCTTTCCTTTGGGAGTGAGACCATCAACGTGTGCGTTTACATCAAAGCAAGAAAGCAACGGTCGTGAATCACAGATGATCCAGGCGAAGCACGCGTCCGAGACGAAAGTGGGGAAGGAGATCCCAGAAAGTCATGGAAGTTGGGCACCAACTCCGACTCCTTATCCAGAAGGAATATAGAAATCAATCGGGAACAATGGAGGCCATTGGATTCAATTGATGCAGCTGGGGATCCGATGCATTATGAATCAAAAAGTTTGTATGCTTTCTTTAGCACCTGCCAGACCTTCCCACCATGCCAGGAGATCCAGAAGATTAAGCAGAAGATGGAGCACATGGCTGTCCCGTGGCTCCTGTAGCTGCCGCAGGGGTCAAGGTAGAAGACAGTAGCGGAATCATGATTTGTTGTGGGGAAGAAGTGGCTCATCCTGTCGAGCATATGTTCTTTGTTTTGAAATGTCAGCAATCTTACTGGTTTTCATGTGTGCATCAGATTTTCCATCCTGAAAGCTTGCCAGAATCGGATCTCCATTTTCAATTTGTTTAAAAACTATATCAAAACATGCTAATGTTTAGCCATTCCTGAGATGGCCTTACCCATTGCCATCCCAGGAAAAGATCAAGATGATCAACAACAAGGTCGCGGCTGTTGAGCCCGACCGAAACGCCTTGCTGAAGACGGACCTCCAGAGCTCCATTGCGAAGCTTGAGGAAGTCTGGGAAGGCCATGGGATGCCGGTGAATTTCTCCTAGCGTGGGGATACTAAGCTGAAATGGGGATAATGAATGGATAATGGGATTAATAATGATTAATATATGTGATATGTGGATATTTCATGACATTTCATCCATCAATGGGGGTTGATCAGGTTGCTCATCTAGCAATGTGGATTTAACATCATTCAACCATCAAGAGATGTGGATATTCTGCAACCATCAATGATGCGACAAACCCATTGGTAATCACTTTTCAGTATGATGTAGATATATGTAGCATCTCCCAAAAAAGCAAAACTGGATAACTGGGGTTGATTGATGGGTTACCTTAGTACATTACCTTTGTTATCCCTAGTGTCCTCCATTGACAGAGCATTGATCCTGCGTCAAATGAACTCAAGCGGGGGGACATTCCACTTGAGCTTCATATGGGATGATATGCACCGCAATTACAGTATTTTTGAGGTATTCTGATCCTGGAATCACCAGGAAAATTGTACTGTACGGTATCAAGAATTGGTCCTTGCCCATTTGGGATTGGCCAGCAAAGCTCAGATGCAGCACCTTCTTGGCAGCATTTTTTAGATGGCATATGAAACTGTGAAACAGCAAATGGTCAGGGAAAGAAAGCGCAAGAAGATGCTGGTGAAGATACAGTTGATGCATTTGAGCCTGAGTGCTCGTACCTGCCACGATTAAAGTTTCCTTGTTGTGAGCCAGTCCATTCTGATGCTGTTTCCAGCGGCTTGTGTCCAGGCGAGGTGAGCACCCTGAAGCATGAGCTGTGGCAGACCATTCAGGCTCATAATCACAATGCGGAGCCTTGGCTTTTGTGTGGTATCTGCACGGTATCTGGATGTATTTGGGTGGTTTGGGCACACCAAAGGGTTCGCAATCAGATGGTACGACCAGTCCTCGAAAGTGCTTGAGCCGATGCAATTGCTTGCCACTGCACTGAAATATGCACAAATGCTTGTCATTTGGGTTCATTTTATGTGTCAAATTTGTTCGGCTCCATTGGGAAGACCCGCAGACAGTAGGTGGTTAGTTTGTATCTATATATAATTGTGTATGTATATGTGAGTTTGTTTATCCAAACGCTCGTGGATTTTAATATGGCAGTGAGTCACAAGATCCTTAAGACTTTAAGTACTAGGATGATCCAACTAAACATAAGTAACGGTTCATTCAATGCTTAAGCACCTTGAACTAGCATATTTTGTGGCTTCTACCCACCTTGAAATAGCTATGATGTTTGCCCGGCCACAAGTTTGTACCACATGGATACCACATGGCTGATTCCAAACGAGCACGGCTGGAAGAACAAGGACCTTTTAAAGCACCACAAGGATGCCATAGATCAAGTGCAGAACAGGACGGGGATCCAGGGACCGACTGTTGATTGTTGCCATAGTGAGTTGCTGCCCTGGTTGACCGATCTTGGGGAATGTATGTGCCTGATTTTGGGTGGGCTCACTCTGTGGGATGCAAACAAAAGAAGATGGAACTCATCTAAATCTGTGGGCTGCGGGCCTGCAATGGCCTGCAAAACAATTTCGAGCCGTACCCAGTTTGCAAATGTTGGAATTTCATGGCCACAGCATGCCACAGTGAATCTTGCAGGATGACCGATGTGGCCGCTTGCCTGCATGGTATTTGTAGGGAGCGGCCGAAGTTCTGCTTGTTCCAAATGTCAGGATACAGGGGTGCCAGTTTGACAAGTCTCCGTGGTCCCGTCTTCCGCAGAAGCTTCTCAGATCATCTCAGGGTTTTGCTCATGGCAAAAAATATACTGTCAAAATCTATCAAAATCTCATCAGAGAACGGACACTTTAAACGTATACACACACAAATATATACACACACAAATATATACATACATACATACATACATACATACATACATACATACATACATACATACATACATACATACATAGACAGACAGACAGACAGACATACATACATACATATATTGTGCATAGTTACATGTCAGAAAATGGCAGCATGACAATAAATTACATATCACAACATGGCACGTGTCAATATAAAGCGTCATTGGGCGTTTCAATCACCACATAGGCTCTACATACACAAGTCACAAGATGTCACAAGTATGCACTATCACTATTTGTCACTATCTACCACTATCTATCACTACTGTATTATTGTACTGTTGGTACCAGCATTGTCTCCTCGTTCCCCACCTTGGCCAAGGCTCCGAACCCGGAACTGGACCAAGTTCACCTCCAGTTGCTCCAGGCAGGTTAGCCTTGTGGATGGGGTTCTTGTCCGGGTCTCCTAGTGTCCTGCAGAGATCGCAGCTAACCCGTGCATAGTTGTGTAACAATGCGTGCCATGTTACAACCATGTTTGGTCTATTTTGGTCTTGTGTTCATCTAAATGCGGGTGATATTCCAATGATCGATGGTTGCAAAGTTGTACCCCAAGACAATCCCAGACATATTTGTCTTGATTTCCGGAATGGTCTGGTAGGAAATTATGAGAATGCATAGCGGAGGGAGAGAGTTGAACAATCCACGTATCTTGCTTGGTAGTGACGAATGGTTCCTTATTTGCACAAAGACATCATCACCAAATTGCCAATATTAAACAGCATCGCTCAATATCCTCAGTGGCACTTCAGAATCACGGCAGAACACAGGAAATTTCTCCTTGCTGGTGACTTCCTGGTTTCCACTTTTGTTTCTGTTGCTGCTGTTGCGGTTGTTTCAATCGCCCAAAACCTGCAGGTGGACAAGGTGCTGCAACGCGAGATGCAGCGCGAGGCACAGGCAGACCAGCTGGTGGCACGCTTGACTCAGGCAGGGCTGCTGGATGGTGCTGGGCATAGCTGGGCAGACCTCAGTTGACAGGGCGAAAATGGGATGTGAAGCAACAGGAAATGGGGATTGGATTGAAGTAGATCGTAGAGAGAGAGAGAGATGAGGTCAAAAAATGAATGCAAGTCAACAAACAAAATAAGAATGGAGCTCCCGCAAAAAGAAGAAAAACCATACGAAAACCAGCAAATTGGGAGAATTACCCAAATTGAAGATTTGGGCAATGAAAGCAGCTGCTTATTTCAACTTATGTTCATGCTTTAAGCTAAAAAGAGATAGGGAAGTTGTATAGGAGGGCACATGCAAGTGATTACGGGCGACCATATATTATCATTGCAGGCTGCCGGTTATATGAAGATACTGGCAAAACCAAAGGCTGGCATGTTAGCGGAAAAGTTCACTACAGCTTGGCAAGATCTTTCTCCAATGTCATTTTAATTTCTCCCAAGCAACTGGGGCTACAATAGTCAATGTTCCGCATTCGTCAACAAGTCATTGGGACAACAGCAGAATTGTCAAGCCAAGAAAAATGATTAAACGATACAAGATCACAATCAAAAAAACATGAAAACAATACTGCAGCATCCTCCAGCCCCATTTTGACAAGTACACCAAATCAGCTATAAGAAATCAGCGACTAACATACAAAACTCATAACAAAAAGTGATGAAAATTGATGAACATTCGAACATTTGTCTAAGATTGTGTTTTAAAATGATATGGTTTGCTGTTTGCACCAGGTGCAGCAGCAGATGTACAGCGCTTGGGGCCTTGGTGGAGCCGCTCCCCCCGGCGCCAACGCTGCAGCTGCTGCCTACCTCCGCAGCACCCTGCCGAGTGCCGCGGTGCCTGGCGCCGCGGTGCCGAAGAAGACGCAAAAGAAGGCACCCAAGGCGCGGTGTGGGGAAGCCATGGGAAGTCCAATGGGAAGTCCAATGGGAAGCCTTAGGAATCTATCGATTTGATGGATCAACGAATGGTGATTGGTGGATGGCTATTTAAATATGTTGATATATTGAAATGATCCAAGGTATAGATTCTTTAGATGGAGATTGATGATGGTTGATGATTTCATGATTTAGAGAATGAGTGGGATTGTATTATGGAGCATCAGTGGGTTGGGTGAAATTGCAGGTTTGAGTTTCAAGACAGCGCGCCCAGTGACATGTGCTGGACTTGCTGATTGACTTGGGTTGACTTGTTTGTAGTATTATGTACAATTTACATATGTACATACATGGAACTTGTATGGTGTCGCGCTGTTGTGTTTGCCGTGGTGTCATGTTCATCAATTTTTAGAATACACGAAAAAGTGGTACCATCACGGTTTCTTTGCATCAGGATTTGTCATGGCCCGTTTAGCTTGGCAAACACTATGTAGCTATATTATGTTTCCTTTGTCAACACGTGTTGGCGATGCTTTGCTTGCATGCCTCTGCTCAAAAGCTCTCACGCAGACACTCAGACATTTTGCACTAAGGGGCATATAAGGGTCACATTTATGTTCATACATGCATACAGACCGAAATGATCAAAGCAGCCAGGCAAAGGCCGGTGCCAAGGCCAAGGGCGCCGGCGCCACCGCAGCCTCCCTGCGGGCGGAGGCGCCGGAGTTCGTTCCGGCCTGGGGCGCCGATGGATGAGACGAGGCAAGCTGAGTGGTTTCAGAAGTGGTGATTTTGGGATGAGACAGGGTGAGGATGAAGAAAAGCTGGGAATCACATTGGAATACATACTTGGGAGCATGGAAACACAGAAGGAGACAATGATAGAAGATGCAAATGAAACGATCCTGGGATGTATTGGGTGAGCGTATCGAAATTATGTATGGGCGAGGTTTGGTCATAAGTTGGGTAGAATTTGGGTGTTTGTTTGGGTAATGTGATCCATGATCATTGACAATTGGCATACAATGGGTGATACAGCCCAGAGAATGATGCTTCTAAAGAGCAATAGATAGCAGATGGTAAACACACATCGGAGATTTCATGTGGGCACATTTCTCTTCACTTTGCTTTCAAGTGGTTGCAATGGTCCCAATGACTGGTGGAGTCAGCCTTGTGTGGAACATGGAGGGCAGTCTTAGCTTGCACCCCTCAGGAGAGCAGATGCGAAAGCCGATGTGGCGGCGTGCATGACCGGCCACGGCTACCAGAGGTCCCAAGTGGAGCCAGTAGACAAGATGCCAAATTCATTTACATAGATTCAAAGTTTTTCAACAGACAGCTGTGTCACAATGTCGCCACTATTTCAAGATAGAGATGTGCTCCAGCAGGAATCTGTGGTTCATCGCGTGTTTCTTGACGCCAGCTGCGCTGAGGAGCGAGTGCACAGAACAATCACAAAAGACATTGTCTCTGATGTTGCAAGAAAATATTGTAGTCTCGACATTCAGTACCACACAATCACATGCACCTTGAGAAGTCAACACTCAAATTGGTACTTGAACATGAGATTTACGATATATAGAAGCGCCCCAGGCCAGTTCTTCAGGGCTTTCACAGGGAAAGCCCCACTGCTTCGGGGTGATGTCCCAGCATTTCGTGGATGCTGTGTGACACCGTAGACTTGTTGCCAGCCGACCCATGCCTGCGCGGCCGTGCATCGCAATATGCGTGTTGGTCGCGACCGTTTTCTCAGGCCAGGGCGACAGTAACAGCAATTCGGTGAGGAGTCAAAACTGCTTGTGCTGCTGGGTGGGGGGCGGTTGGGCCACTAAGAGCCTCTAGAGGTACAGGCAAAGTTCCTCCTTGTAGTGTTGATACGAGTGCCTCGGCCTGCCCATTTCATGCTCAATCTTGATAACTAAGCAACCTTCCAGAAAAGAAACAGACCCCGTGTAGAACGAGCACTGGGCTTTGAAAACCTTCAGCTTTTGATTCAGGGAGCATCTTTGCGGGTCATGGAGGTCCAGGCCGCATATGCACGAGCTCATCCTAAAGTTAAGATTCCTTGGTGTGGAGGGACCATCCTTTTGGGAGTGACCACTGGCCAACAAATTATGTATGCATTATACATGTTATATATATTTATATTTATTGTGTGTGTGTATTTTTTGGTGTGTCATATGAGCGCTCATATGGGATCTATGATGGTCAATGTCTTGCCACCTCTTGATTGGGAAAGGCTTGCACTAAGACACTGAAGACCCCACTGAGGTCTAGCTCAAATGGAGCTGGACCGTGAAATGGAAAAGCAGAAGATTGCCCAACATCGCGAGGCTGGTGGGGTTTAGAGCAGGATTTTTGGAGAATGCGGATATGGATCAAGTGACAACATATTTCGGAGCCATTTGGAGCCGTTTAGTAAACAGAATCATGACCCCAGCAGCCCAAAGCTGAGGGGTGAACCTGAAGCCAGGAAGTGGAAAGTGATAGGCAATATGAAAGCACTGAAGGACACAAATATATATATATATATATAATTATATATATATATACTTGAAAACTGCTTGATGCAGAATCTAGTTAAGGGCATGGCTGCAATTTAACAACGCATGCTGATTGCTGTACTTGTCGGTAACCCTTCAGACCCCTGATACTGTGGGTATAGCTGCCTGATGGGTAGATATCCCAGGTGAAATTGTTCAGTGTGTGACTTTGGGAACAGGAAGCCCATGGTAGGCCAGTGCTTTCCTGAAGATTGAACAACCTCCAGCAATGTTACAGTATCAGCATCCCTCCTATTAGGCAGCTTCACCTGTTCTGATAAGCCATGTGACTGACAGGCATAAATATATACCATTATAATCCATTATATACCTGTGCTCATATATCCTTTTTATCTTGCTGTCTTGTCCAAGATATCGTACAATATCAAGCTACTGTACCCACAGATCCCACCAAGCTTGCCTGGCTGTTCAGTTGCAGAAATGTGACTTCTGTTGGTTGTACAGCGACTCGTTGGTTGCATGTCTAGGTCCTGGTCACCACCTGGCAGAGCCAGTTGAAACTACGAGAGGCGCCAGTGAATCCGATGATGTTGTAACTGGAGGGGTGTCAGCGGCCAATGATAGGCACAATATACAATCTATGCATGCATGCATATGTGTATATGTATGCATTTTATACACGGATGCATGCGTGCGCGTGCGTGCGTACGTACGTACGTAGGTACGTACGTACGTACATACGGACATACATATACCGTACCGTATATATGTATACATAATTATACATATGATTATACACATATATATATATATATACATGTATATACATGTATATACATGGAAGAGATTTATGTGCTATGTGCTGGTGAAAGGTGGTCATAAGATTATCTACTGTGTCCCTCTGCAGAAGTTTACATAAGATATGGCATAAATGTGTGTAAAAATGTGCGTATATGAATGCAAACTAGTAACTCATTAATAAAGAACTGTATTGGTTCAAAAAATGCACTCACAAAAGTCTTCAAGTGTTGGGAGGGCTCTGACTGGTGGTTTGGAATAGAAACACCGACTCGGTAGAGTTGAATTGTAACTCAAATTGTCAGGAAGGCACAGGGGTTACTGTTTTGGGCTCATCCCAGCTGTGGCGGATGGTCGAAGAAAAGCCATATCGGAATTTGTTTCACTTTAAGGCCTTAAGTTAGGCTGAAATGTAATGTCGTAGGTTCCCTGGAGCTTCCACTAGCTAGGAGGAACAAACCCGAGTTTTGGAATATTTCTTGGCATATCTGAAATGCCCATTCCCTCTCAGATCCCATCATCACTGCATTGAGGCAATGAGGAACATTGACGGCATCTAGTGCTTGCGTTGCTGTGAGCTTTCTTGAGCCGGCTGGTCAGGTGCTGAACAGCGGGCGTTCTTCCCACAGTGAATGTAGAACCAAGATGAACCAAAAATATGCCTGAATGTCATTGACCAAGAACTTGGCACATGATATGGAATAAGGTATCGACAATAGAGGACCTATCAGTCATCAAAGCAAAACAGCCGAAGGGTGACTTCTTGCGCGGTTTGCAGAATATTCAAGCCGATGGATAACAGGAGGAACGTCATTACCTCTCAAGATGCCTCAAGCGTCTCACCCGCAGAGAAGATTCCAGATGCTTCGGTCAGGGCACTTCTAATCTTCTAAAGGTTTCCTATTCTGACAACCTGAATGTTGGCCCCTGGCTCCATTCAACCGTCTTTCCGAAGCCTCCAGTAATCTGTTGATGGCCTGCAGTGCGAATGGCTCTGACCAGATCACCTGAGAGACATCATGACACGCAAAAGAGCAGATGCCAAGGACAGCCCCCACAGCCACTGCGACTCCCCAGCAACACCATCATAATGATCATCTTAACGTCGTAGAGGTGATTCGCCAGTCAGTTTCATGTCAGCAGCCATGCGTACCTCCAGCTGGGTGAATAGGGCACAGCTGGGGCAAGGCCACGGCTGTGAGGCCAAGTAGATCGTATGCTGAGGCATGGTATTGGTCAACACCAACCCCCCAAACCACACCGATGCAGTTGCCCGGATGTTCCCTGAAATCGGAGATTATCTCTGTGTTCTGTGGATCGTTTTCCAATGAAAAATAAAAAATTATGATCAGACCTTGTTTCAATGAACCTCGCCTCGAAGTAGCGTAAGGGAATTGACATAAGAACTTGTCATTCTGCTGTCTCAGAGCGTCATTTACTCCACAATAAGAATATCTACCAAAAAAATGCGGATTGAAAGATAGACAATTGAAATAAATGCATCCGCAATGGAATCTCTACTACATTATAGTAGGACTTAGGGCCACTACAAACCACAAAGACGTCCAAATTGTGTACGCAGAAGTGGATGCCTACATGCCTACTAACCTTTTGTATGATTTGTTTTTTCCCTGTTGGACACGTTTTTTTGATTTCTGTTGCCCTACTTCTTTGCTTTTCTGCGTTCGTACTTCTCTATTTTTTGCTTTTCTGTTTCCTTGCTTTTTTGCTTTTCCCTGATGCTACTTGTTTCCTTATTTGCTTTTTTGCTTCTCCACTGCCAATTCTCTGTTTTTTCCTTTTCTATTGTTTTTCCTTTCCCTGCTGCTCTACTTTATTGCTTACCTATTTCTCCATTATTCCAATTTTTTTATTTTTCATATTTTATTTTATTAATGTCTTATATCTAAGTAAATTCCAATATATAGTTTATTAATTTTATATTATCTATTTTATTAATCTACAATAATTTCTAAAAAAAATAAATGATAATGAAAAAATAAAAATGAATATATTTAATAAAAAAAATCTAGATATTTTAAAATCAGAATTAAATATTTACTAAAAAATATTTCGCATATGAAAAAAATGATTAAATATATTGAAATTATGATTAAAAAAATCGAATTTGAAAATAGTTAAAATTATTAAATAATATATTTATATTTTAAAATAAATAAATAGCAAAAATTATGTTTATAATTTGCAAATATATATATATAATAGAAAATGATTTTGATATGTTTATAAAAGAATATATTTATTTAAAATATTCTTTATATATTTATTATATAATTAATAAAATATTAACTAATATATATTGATCTATATTATAATTTATATAAGTTAAAAATATAAATAAATTTAGGAAATAAAATATATATTTAAATTATTATATAGATATAATATATATTATGGATTTAAAAATTTAATTATTAAATTGAATTTATATTTATTTATTTTATAATATATTTATTTTCGAAAATAGATGAAAATAAAAGTATATTTATTTATATATATATGAAAAAAAATAATTATGAAAAATGAAAAATATATAATAAATATATAATTTGGAAATGATAAATTAAAGGAATAATAAATTAATTTTAATATATTTAAATTAATTAAATAGAATATAAGATTTATATATTTGATAATATTAGAAATGAGATTTATATATATAATGATTGATTTTATAAGAAATGAATGATATATAATAAAAAGATTTGAAAATATTGAAATATGAAATTGAAAGATAAATATATAATTATATTAGTATGATACATAAGATAAAAGCAATTGAAATGGATATTACATTTACCAATATATATATTCTAAAATTATATAATATTACTACTAATATTACGATTTGGGTACACATGAGCTGCCGCGCGCAAATCGCCAGCGTCCGAAATCCCAAAATTCCGCCACTTTTTGGGGAATTCTGCAGAAGCCATTTTAGACTCTCCAGATCTTCTTTTGCTCATTTTTCCCTATCTCTCCAAATTCACGTCGAAANAGAAGCCATTTTAGACTCTCCAGATCTTCTTTTGCTCATTTTTCCCTATCTCTCCAAATTCACGTCGAAAAAGTGCAACTATTTTGGGATTTCGAGATTGCGCGAATCCCAAAAAAGTGACGCTTTTTGGGGAATCTGAAATTGTGGCCTAATGTGAGTTCTGTGCTGTACCACTGGGCAAATCTGCGACGGTCGTTCG
>BGPT01000875.1:47918-57005 GCA_003297045.1 Symbiodinium sp. clade C Y103 | reverse complement strand
ACACAATAGAACTACGCACATCGCTGCCAGAAATTGCAGCTCCAAAACCGGATCTCGACGCCAAAGCCAAAAAAAGTACGATTTTGCAGACTTTTTAATCAGAGTTTTAATAGGAAAATCAGCAGGCCCAAAATGGAGAAAATCTGCTGACAATTCCCCTTCGCAGCTTGGATGCAGCCATTCCAATACGATTTACGAGGTCCAGCTGCAAAACACAATAGTATTNAAAATGGAGAAAATCTGCTGACAATTCCCCTTCGCAGCTTGGATGCAGCCATTCCAATACGATTTACGAGGTCCAGCTGCAAAACACAATAGTATTATGGACGCACCCGTAGTGCCAAGGAACCTTGACGCAACCATCACAATGCGATTTGCAAACACTGAATTGCGAAACACAATAGAACTACGCACCCCGGATGCCAGATCTCATCCTTGGTGGAGCAGTTCCAATGCAAATTGCACAGACATGCTTGCAAAACACAAGCAAAACACAATACAGTGCTACACAGGAACTTGCCTCAAAGCAGCAATTCCAATGCGCAAAGCACAACACGACATGCAAAAACACAATAGCACAGCGTCAACAGCAGAAGAACAAACTGACCTTGAGAGACTTATTCCCATTGCCAGCGCCGTTCGAGATAGATCCAACCGTAAACGGCGACGCCTAAGACCGTCGCGCGACGCCTAAGACCGTCGCGCGCGCGAGCCAACTTTTCACCGCAACGCAACCTCCGTTTACCCGAAAAAACACAATATTTCGTGCAAATCATAACATTCAAATCTCATCCTTGATATCCCAATTCCAATGCAAATTGCACAGACATGCTTGCAAAACACAAGCAAAACGCAACACAATGTTATACAGGAACTTGCCTCAAAGCAGCAATTCCAATGCGCAAAGCACAACAGGACATGCAAAACACAATAGCACAGTATCCACAGCAAAACAAAAAAATGCCCTTGAGAGACTTAAACTGTACACACATGCTTGCAAAACACAAGCAAAACGCATTACAGTGCTACACAGAAATTTGCCTGAAAACAGCAATTCCAATGCGCAAAGCATAACAGGACATGCAAAACGCAATAACGCAGCGTCAACAGCAGAAGAACAAAGTGACCTTAAGAGACTTATTCCCATTGCCAGCGCCGTTCGAGATCCTTGATGTAGCAGTTCCAATGCAAATTGCACAGACATGCATGCAAAATACAAGCAAAACGCAACACAGTGCTACACAGAAATTTGCCTGAAAGCAACAATTCCAATGCGCAAAGCACAACAAGACATGCAAAACACAATAACACAGCGTCAACAGCAGAACAGCAAAGTGACCTTGAGAGACTTATTCCCATTGCCAGCGCCGGTCGAGATAGATCCGACCGTAAACGGCGACGCCTAAGACCATCGCGCGCGCGAGCCAACTTTTCACCGCAACGCAACCTCTGTTTACCCGAAAAAACACAATGTTTCGTGCAAATCATAACATTCAAATCTCATCCTTGATGTAGCAGTTCCAATGCAAACTGCACACACATACTTGCAAAACACAGCAAATTCATCTCTTCACGCAAGTGCGCACCTAACACAATGATCTTTGTGCCTCAATGATCTCTTCTGGCAACTGCCCACCTGACACAATGATTTTTGTGACTTAATGATCTCTTCAGGCAGGTGCCCACCTGACACAATGATCTTTGTGACTTAATGATCTCTTCAAGCAGGTGCCCACCTGACACAATGCTCTTTGGGCTAATGTGGTGAATTGTTAATGTGGTGTCAATGTGGTGTTAATGTGGTGAATTTTTAATGTGGTGAATTTTTAATGCGGTGAATTGTTGATGTGGTGAATTGTTAATGTGGTAAATTGTTAATGTGGTGAATTGTTAATGCGGTGAATTGTTAATGTGGTGAATTGTTAATGTGGTGAGTTGTTAATGTGGTGAGTTGTTAATGTGGTGAGTTGTTAATGTGATGAATTGTTAATATGGTGAATTGTTAAAATGGTGAATTGTTAATGTGGTGTTAATGTGGTGTTAATGTGGTGAATTGTTAATGTGGTGAATTGTTAATGTGGTGAATTGTTAATGTGGTGAGTTGTTAATGTGATGAATCGCAGGTGCCCACCTGACACAATGATCTTTGGATTACCAGCTATGTTTACTTTCCGTAACCCGTAATTTCTCTACGAAATTTCGTCTGATTAAGACCTTAATCCATCCTTAGCCCCCCAAACCTCACTCCAAAATCCGAATTAAATCATTCTAAGATCTCACCTCCGAAACTATAATAAATATCGAAAAGAATATATTTTTTTTTTTCAAAAATTTAGTTATACTTACTTATCCATAGCTTATCCATGGTTTATTTATAATTTATTTGTCACCTATAAATATTACATAAAATTATTAATAATCAGAATTTCAATTTTTTTTCTATTTCTTATTAAATTTATAATCTATTATTATTCATAATCTATAATTATTTATCCGGGAAATATAATTTTAAATCTTCGTCTTCTCATTCTTATATTCCTTAATTTCTATATCTATAAAATAAAAAAATTAAACCAAATAAGTAATAAATATAATTATCAATAATAAATTAAATATCGGTAAGATAACCTTGAAATTATATCGTTCAGATTTAGAAAATATGTTATAACATATATTAAAATATATTTAGATATTAGATTAATTATGATATATTTAAATTTATTGTTAATAGAAATCCTGATCTTAGAATTGGGATTTTTGAATTGATTTGGATCTAATTTTTGATTTGATTTGTGCAAAAAGGATGGAGAAGATATATGAAAAAAAAAATTACTGAATTGGGTTATGGCTGGCCACTAATTAATATATTGCCTTTGAATTAATTTTGATTTTTTTTATATAAAAATTAATGTTTTAAGAAATAAAAATTAGAAATATAAATTCGATATATATATAAATATAGAAATATATTTTTTTTTTAAATCCTATATTTCTTTATTTATTAAATTAATAATTTATATTTATTTAAGAAATTTTGATAAATTATTTATAAAAAAAATATAGATTTATTTATATCTTGGGTATTAGAAAAATATAGAAATAAAAGATTAGATTTTATTATATTAAAATAGATTATATATAGGAAAAAATAATATTTCTTTTTATATCTTTAAAAAAAAAAATAATTAAATCCTAATATTTGGAATTTTATAAAGGATTAAAAGGCTTTATAAGCCATATAATATTTAATTATACAAGAAAATGTTCGATTTATAATTCGATATATTAAATTTCTTTTAATTTTATTATGTTAGATATTTTAAATATATTTTATCTAAATTAGGAATAATATTCGGAATAATTTCGCAAATAATATTTAAAATCTATATGTATATTTTTATATAATATTTATAAAATTAAAATATATATATATTTTATTAGGTAATAAATCGATTATAGCTAATTATTTTTCTTGTTAAAATTAAAATCCAGGGTCTGAAGACCAATATTTATTTGGGGATCCAGGATCTAAAATCCTAGATTAATTTAAATCTTAATAAATTTATTCCACAGAGCTCCAATTCTTTAGACCTTATGTAGTTAAGGGTATAAAATTAATATGTGTTTAATTAATAAGAAATATAAATATTAATATCGATAAGAGAATTTATATAATATATTATAATTTATTATTTTGTTTATGTTATGTTTTTTTAATATATATTTAAAGCCGTACAGGATTATAAAAAATATATGAAATTATGATATTTTGAATGACAGGTATGCCTTTATGGAATAATTATGAATAATTTATTGCAAATAATCTTAGATATATATTGTATTTTTTTTTTCTTCGGTGGTTCGGATGGTTTCGGACATTTGCGTTCTCCAGCTGGGATTCAGCTGAGCACCTATTCGTACTTGTCGTCACTCCTTGGCATGAACTTTGAGAACATCGGGGATGTCAAGTGGCGATGCGAATGGCCATGCCCATGGTTGTAAGGTTCTTCTGGCAAGCTGAGAATTCCTGAGCCTTCAGTGCTGAGGGGGCGACTTTCCAGTCAGTTTGCTGTGAGTGAATTCCATGCACCTTGGTTTTGCGTCAACCCTTACGTACTCAACAACCACAAGAAAATCCTTCACTCTCCGTGACTGCTCAACAGCTGCAATACTTCGTCAGAACTTGACAAAACTAAGATTGGGAATGAACGTAGTTACACAAGGACACATGAAACTCGGCAAATACATGCAAGCTGCGATAAGTTTCTACTGGGCGTTTCAATTGCAGATGAATCCGAAGGTGCCTGGAGTCCTTTGATTGGTCCCCTGTGCTATTCTGGGCTATGTTGAGAGAATTGCACGGGGAACAATTGGGGAACAATTCATTGAGAAAAGTGACATTGGATATCATTGGATCAAACATCCGCAGGTAAAACCCTCAGGGTTTAGTTTTAAAATCAACACATCAATCTGGTTTTGTTGGAACGCCAGATAACGCCAGGACCCAAAGTGCGCCGTCTGAGCCCCAAGCCGAATCATCAAGAGCGCTGCAATGAAGACGGCAGCAAGGCTGCCGCACGCAATGAGGATCACGAAGAGCCCTGTGGCTATCTGTGGCTCTTGTCTTCTCAACTGATCGAAGTGGCACAACACTGACATGTCTCTGAATACGTTTGTGACTCACATCCTCAGCACTATAACCCAAATCTGCAGCAGGAAGACCGAAACAAGCAAATGCCTTTGGCACAAGGGAATAAGTTTGATGATGCAGCTGTTACATGCCCTTTACTCCAAATACACCGCAGAAAGGGACCCTTACCCCGTTCTGCCTGATGGCTTTCCTGGCGCGGCCGTGCAGTTTGACACGCCCATCACTTTGCTGACCAAAGATGTGCCGCCCATTCTGTGTGTATCATCTATCTATTTCTTTCCTTTTGCGTGAGCCCGATGGGGGGTCCAGTTCGGCATGATGTGGTTTCCTCAAACATGCTAGAAGCACAAAGGACCAAAAAGGGCTGATGCACACTGATACATTTCAACTATTATTTTGCATAAGCATGAAACGGGCAGAAATATGCATAAATGATCATAAATCCAACACCATAAACTTCCACAATCTGCCCCATGCCATGATCAGAGCTCATGTCCTGGTGGACCTGAACCTTGAGCTCTGGCAGCGGCAACCCAAAGCCTCAAGACCATACAAGGGTGACCTGTCCGCAAATTGTGGTAGCAAGCACAAAGATAGAAAAGTAATGAAAAGTAGGGTATCACTTTACTTTACAGATTTTGAAAGCAATTAATTATCAATATTTACAATTTATATAAGTATATTTAAGCAGGATTTGACTGCCGTTGCTGGGGCCATTATGATCAAGGTCATTCGTGCACATGTTTGCATATTCTTGCAACGGTTTATGAGGAAGCAAGGACAAGCGTAAGAACTGCCGCACCTGGGGAAAAACTTTCAACGGAAGGTAAGATACAATAAACATATATAAGGAGATCAGCAACTAGACGTCAGGGTGGCTTCAACATGCTTCAACCATATTGAACCATGTTGAAATCTGGCCAAGCTCTGGACAGAAAGCATATTGCTCGGTGGCTCATCACCTGCCGGTCAGAAAGCAATGAGGCCAGGTGCTCTGTGGTTCGGTTCTACTTGTGCAATGAACAGGTCTTGGTTGCTCTTGATTGCATGGGGTAGGTTCATGACCCACTAAGAAGAATTGATATCCTGAAACTAATTCTGCAGTTGACATTCGACATCTGAATAGCTACTCATTTACCTTTTATCTTTTTGAATCCTCTGAGATCCTTGAATATCCGAAATGACGGTGAAGTTGGTGACAGCCCTTTTCTTCAACAGTTCTGCGTGCAGTATGTAGCTGTTGTTGGTCGCGATTCTCACAGCTGAGGCCTTGCCGTCCGCCATTTGAACTGGCAACTGCCCAAAAAAGGGGCTTGTGCTTTCATTGCTACGGCACATGTCCCGCCACAATGCCACACACCATGAAAGGGCCAACGCATGAACATGTTAGGGATAGAATGCCCCTGCCCAACACGGGCAGTGATGGCGGTGCTTTTCAATAAGATTAATGTCTCAAAGTTGGCATGTGGGAGGGAGCAAAACAGTGGATGCGCTGCGCATGGATTTTGCTCCTGAAAAGCCGTGAGACGCATGTAAGGCTCTTGCCGTATTTTCTTTGCTATGTTTCCGTCTTTCTCTCGTCACAGTTCCACAGAAAGCTGAGGACGCATTTGATGCATTTGACTAGATAAGCAGCCACTGATAGTCTGATAGCGTTTGTTTTGTTTGATCTTCAGTGTGTTCCCGGTGTTCCCATGTGTTTCCCACAGGAAGCTCTTCTTTACCAAAGACGTTCTGGCCCTGCTTCAAGACCCAGGTCTCAGGTGAGACAAGATGCATCTGTGGGCTTTGAGGATGTGCCAGCTTCCCGATCCATGCAGAAACTCTCTCAAGCTACGCAGTCAGATGGGCCAAAAGAAGTCCATTGATTAGAAGTTGCTTGCCTGATCTGTGCCGCAGCATGCCCGTAGCGCTGGCACGTTGACACATGCTCGACAGATTTCAGAACCACTGACTTTGAATGAAGTCGGGCATGGATCAGAACTTTGACTGGCAAAGCCACTGTTGCTAAGACACTTTGTACAAGCCTTGGGCATGTCGCCGCACCAGTGCCATATGTACAACGGAAACTATGCTCACTTTGCTTGCCAACTCTCAGCCCCTGCCTCACAAGTGCAAGAAACTCAGCACGTGCTCTTGGCAGATTTTCATACATTTTCCTTTATGCGAACTCCCATCGAATTCGGCTCACTAGAGTGCAACTATGACAGCAAAACCTCACAAGCTGGAAAGGCAGGACCTTAGACAAACAGTTTCAAGAACAGCGGCTGGCAGCTTCCCAGCCCTAGCCAGGGTCCGGCAACATGTGCAAATATTCACCTAAATGCCTTTCGACTGTCCTAATGTCGAGAATCGCAAGATGTACGGCAGGTTGCTGTGAGCAAGGGGGCCACCAAAATATCTCAAAATGCCAGGAGTATCCAAAAGTAAAACTAGAATTTAAAAATACATAATACAACACTCTGCCTTCACTGACCTGCCCCAACCAGAATTGACTGCCAACCTGCCTTTCAGCATCTCCTTGGAAGCTCAAGGGAGGATGTTGGAGAATCTGTGCCCTATATTTCCCAAGCTTGAAGCTCCTTAAATGCCTGGAATCTTTCGAAAGTTTCTCGCATGTTGCCACAAATGTCTTTGTTGAAAAGCACACCAAGCCTGAGTTGAAGTTTGATGAGATTTGATGAAGTCATATAATCATATAGATATGAAGTCTGCTTCAATCTTCAGTGGATTTCAGTGGCAAGGTTCGTAAACCCTGGCAGCATACTGCAGCACGATGGCATCTCCCGCTGGCCCACGGATGCCTTGGCCTTGGCGGGGCTCGAAGTCGGTCGAAGTTTATATCGCAAGGCCTTGATTCCCTGGACCAGGCCTTCCAACGACGTCCTTGGATGACCTTGGATGACCTTGGGACCTTCTGCTCTCGAGATCTCCTGAGCCTTCCGGGCACTTGTTGCACCGCTGCCTTCGTGGAAAGTTCACGTTGCCTTGGAGATTGCTGAGATGCATCTTGAAAATCAGGAGATTTCAGGCGATTTCAGGCGATTTGACACATTGGCACTAAATGGCACCAATGTCACATTGGGATACGTTGGGAGGATATTCACATGGAATGACCTAAATCTAAATAGCCATCTTATGCTTTCTCGTATTTGCTCGAGGGTCATATGGCCCAACAGGGTCCAACACCACCGCATGGATCTTCGCTTCATTGTTCCACCGCCAAGGCGCCGCAGTGGTCGCAACGCCAATTACCATCCTGCCAAATGAAAGGATCAAGGTTCGGCGGGTTCGGCAAGGTTAAGGGGTGCAGCAATTCACAGCAGCAATACTAAAAGGATTTCACAGTATACAGCAAGCCAGGAGAATTCAAATTATTGATATAACAGAACATAACAAATTCGGACCAAAAGGATATGAAACACAGAGAGAATATTGGAAATCATTGGAAGCAATCGGGACTGCCAAGCGCACAATCTTCTCTCTGGCAAGGAACAGGTTGGGCCATGCAAGACCTTTTTTCCGCCTTTCGCTTGCAAATCTTTGGCCGCTGAAGGCCGGATGTCTCAATCAAACACGTTTCGCGGGTCCTTTAAAACTGGAAGCGAGCGAGTCGCAAACACTTCCCCGCCTTTCCCAGATGTTCAAAAACAAACGCTCCAATGTGGCATCGAAATGGGTCGGTCACTACTCTTGACACGAGCAGGTTCCAAACAATGCATTGACACCATACTCACCCCAATCCCCCCAGCTTGACCAAAGTTGCAGGGAAAGATCATTAACCCATCCAGTTCCATCCAGTTCCTGGTTTGATCCAAGCAGCCGGACTCAGTTTCTGTTGAAGTCAGGCCCCATCAGGCTCCACTAGTTGACACCTCTAGGCAGCATTTTTTTTTTTCTGCGTTATGCTTCTTGGCAAACGGTGTCAGCTGACTGTATGACAGAAAGAAGATCTCACCGCAGATCCAATACCTGAGAAGCCTGCAGGAAATATTCAAACAATGAAACAGACCCGAAGGCTCATAGTTTCTGCAATTCAACGCACCCAAAGCCTCAGGCTGTGTGTCAGCCTGCGAGGCTTCACTGGTCTCACCAATTTTTTTGAGCGCCAGTGATAGACCTAACCGCATCATGCGACTCTCAAATGTTGGCCTTGCCCTACTTGACCAAGTTCAGCCAAAAACAAAGGTGAGTTTGGACCGCCCTTAATTCTGCTTGAAACATCTCGAGGCATCTGAAGACATCGGGCGCAAAAACTTGGGCATTCAGGCGGTCAGCCGATGTCTTAGACAGTGGCGACGTGCCAACGCGATAACGTGCCAACGCGATACTTGAAAGGTTCCCGCCATGTACACTTTGTACTGACGGGTGAAGGCAAAGCTGTCGCCCCTGTTCCAACATCAGCCGGCGAAGTCTCATGCATTTTCCACAAGTGC
>BGPT01000875.1:27918-45418 GCA_003297045.1 Symbiodinium sp. clade C Y103 | reverse complement strand
GGTGTGATTCGGGTATGATTCGGAGTATGGTTCGCAAAGCGGTTTGAAGACAGCAAGCGCGTAGAGACAGCAAAGTAGAGACAGTAGAGACAGCAGCAGCAGCGGCGGCGGCGGCGGCAGCAGGGCAGCGGCCAGCAGGAGCGCCAGCAGGAGCGCCAGCAAGAGCGCCAGCAGGGAAGAGAGCGGGAGCTGGAGCAGAAGCAGGAGCAGGGCCAGCAAGAGCAGGAGCAGGAGCCGGAGCAGGAGCCGGAGCAGGAGCCGGAGCAACAGCAGCGGCAGGAACAGCAGCAGCATTAGGAGGAGCGTTAGCAGGAGCAGGAGCAGGAGCGGGAGCAGCAGCAGTGCCAGCAGGAGCAGGAGCGAGCAAAGGAGCAAAAGGAGCGAGCAAGCGGGGCGAGCCAGCATCGGGGCGAGGAGGATGAGGAGGAGCGAGGAGGATGAGGAGGATGAGGACGAGCAAGGGTGAGGAGCAAGCAGGGGCAGGAGGCGGAAAGGAAAAGAAGCAAAAGGACAATGAGCAGAGAAATTGAACTGGAAGAGGCAATCGGCTTGGCTCATTTGTTATTGCTGGTTGCTGTAAATGTAGGTTTTGAAAGCCGGGTATGTTACAAAAAGAGAGAATTCATGGGGTATGATTCGGGGTATGATTCGGGGGTATGATTCGACGCGAGGTGCCTCTACTTCTGTTCCCTTGAAAACTTTGAACCCGCTAAAACAGTACGACATACAATTCAATATATTGACAGAGTCAGTAAGTAAAAACTGGTAGGGCAAAACAAAGAATGCGCCTCTGGACCCCCTCTCTACTCTTGATCTGCTGATCACCCTCTTCCCTGTTCTTCAAGTTGTTCTTCTAGTCATCTACTCGTACTCCACTCTTCTCTCCACTCTTCTCTCCACTCTTCTCTCCAATCTTCTCTTTACTCTACGTTCCTTTCCCTACTCTACTTTTGGCTTTCCTCTACTCTTCCCATCTTTCTTTCTGCTCTTCTCTCCCCTTTCATTCTTCACTCTTCTCTATTCTTCTTTTTCGTCTCTACTCTACTTTTTATTAATTACTCTTCATTGCTTTTTCCCTCCTATGCCTCAATCTTCTGCAAATCATCTTTGCGGCTTCTTGAAATGCATCTTATGGAATTGGCTGCGCTACAATGAATGAAAGACATGGTTTATGTTTATGGATTTCGTTTTCTCTCCTCAAGTCCATCCCTAATCTATCCTAATGTAGATCCAAATTTGATGGGACTTGTGCAACTTCACCACTCACCCAAAAATAAGGCGGATACCTGGATACAGTACCTTCTATTTATTGAGTACTATTGAGTACATAGATATCTGGGGTTCTTCGATTGTCATGGTTTCTTGCCGGTCACGCTCAGTGTAGACTGCAAATCAGTCGCTCGTTTCACCCCCTTGCGCCGGGCACGTTTTGCCTCAGCTGCCTCGATGTCATCTCCAAAGCCGAGACGGGCACAGAACCTGAGGCCAGCTGTCGGGCAGTTGCGGCTTGAGGCCAGCATGACATACAATGTGATTTTTATGCGCATAAAAATCACCCCGGATCGAAATGGATGGAAATAGATGGAAATAGTGCACATACAGATATTTAATGATATTTGTAGTACCAGTAGCTTAAAAAGGGGGAACAGGACAAATGCCGAAAAAAAAAAGTACAACATATTCACGGACAGGAAACCCCACCGTATAGATCAGGAATGTCACACCTGAGCAGCCGTGCAGCCAGTGCAATAATGGACGAACGAAGATGAATAAATAAAAAGACGGATAAGGTGGTCACACCACGGACACTAGATGAGATTGATTAACCAGCTGCACTCCCATCCATGATATCTCAACCCTGAGATATCCCGAGCCCACGGGTGCACTATGGTGCACTCAAATGTACTAAATACTGATCACTGCACTATATATATATATATATTACTGATATATATAAATATTATATAAATTTAATACTCAATAATTAAATATAATTAATATCTATATCAGTTCATATCAGTTTATATCAAAATCTGATCCCAGTGGCCACACAGTGACGCCGCGAAGGCGAACGGTGCTAACGGATCCAAGGTGAAAAGCCCAATGCCGACGGCACCTGCTGCCGCACCGCCAAACGCTTCGGCGTTTCTGCATGCGACCTGCAGGCTCAGAAATGTCGTCGAGTCGCCCATCGAGTAGAACGTGTTCATGTCGGAGATCCACTTTGAAGCGTATACCTTGCTGATTCATAGAATCATGTCCACTTGCATAACTCTTCCATTGGGGATGTCATTCGATGCTACAGGCGCCCCCACATGATGCAAGGGGTCCTGATAAGATCTGATAAGGAATGCCTGGCATATAATACATATACTACGTCGTATCGTACTGAGCAGTTCTTATCGGGGATGAAACATGATTTAGCAGTTAAGCAAGCACCTCTTCTACTAACTGTGCAGCTGATTTCTGGCCGTGCCAAAATACAAAAGTCGTGCCCATCAAGACCTGCGCCACAATCGCAACTGCCAAGACCGGGCAGCACAGTCCAATGTGGAAAATCACCCAAGTAGCTAAGGCGAAACTCAGGTTGTAGGGCTGAGACAGGAGGTTGTGGAAAAAGCGCCGCAAACAACCTGCTCTATCCGGGTCGTAGCTGCTGCCAATCAAAACCGGAATCACTTGCATGGAAACCGCGGCCATCAAATCCCCTGCTGTCTGAGCGACACCTGCCAATTTTGCCTTAGATTAAGATGGCCTTTGACCAGTGGGGCTCTTCAAATCAAGCTTCGATACGACCACTTGTACCCCAAAAAGAAACGCCATGAAATTCACTCACAACATGCCTAAAATAAAATCTTGATCGGGGTTGTCAAGAACACACTACATACAAAGTGATCCAAAGTTGCTTCGTTCCAGCTGTGCACCTGCTTAAAGTAGATGGCAAAAGTTGCAAACTCAATAGCATAGGCTGTAAGGTTGCAAAAGGCACACAGTGCTAGTAAGAGTGCCGGCAACCTTCAGGCAACACCAATAAAATGACGAGCTGATACGAGTTGCTGTCTGAAATCTGAAAACAATTCCCTGCTACCTATACCTGCATCCTTTGTCAGGGACCTGATGTTTGCTCAATCTGAAACGGGAAATCGTAAGAGGTGCTATATAAATCTATATAATAGAGTCCTGATAAGCCTGGGAGTCACATTTCCGTACTAGAGACTGTTCAAGAAAAGTCGGCGGTTGTTGACAGACCACCAAATAGATCAACCCAAAGCTTCCAACAGTGAAGAAAATGATTCACACCATTTCGCACCCAAGAGACCGGACATTCTTCGGAATTGCACTTAGGCCAGCCTTCACGGGTTTCTCTGCCATGCCATCTGGACCTTCAAGTTGTGTCCGCCTGAGAAGCTGTGAGAGAGGCAGCGCAACAAATTGAACCCCGCTGAAAATTTTATACCACATCCTGCAAATATAGGATCCTCATTTCTTGGGCCGGGGCTTCCAACAGTTTGCCCCACAGGAAATTTACAGTACAGCATACAAAAGTTGATCAAACCCCAATTGAAGGGCGGTATTCCCATTTCTGCCGGTCCATCTACCCTGTTTCCAGGGGTGTTTGCATATCCTTATGTTTGATGGTTCTGCGATTTTGCATGGCCCTGATTCTTATTTAGAAATGATTAGAACATATTGAGCCAATCCTGACCATCAATCATCATCAATCCGTGTCTGGCACAGGAGCTGCACGACTTCAACTGGTACAAAGGGTTAAAAACATGCCCACCAATTTTGATAAAACAGTACTGTATATAAATACGCCATAATACGCCCAAAAAGCAAAAGAAAATATGGTGGTATGAACCAAGCACTATGGAATTCGATGGTCAGTGGTTCATCACGGATGCTTAGGCTACACAAGATAGTGTCCGGCTGTGCCGCGGCGAAGCTTCGAAAATGATTGGTGACTGTGATTAATTTCAGCAAAGGAAACTACTCAAGGAAGATTTGCTGATGGCGGAGTGAATGGCTGAATGGCTACTATTACTATAGTACATGATGAAATCACTGATTGGTGAATGCAATACTGTGTGATAGAACGACCAAATGGCTGGCTGGCTGAGTGCAGCGAAGACTGCATCAAGTGTGTGCAAGTTCAAATGACCATTGTTTCCCCCACCCCACCCCATTGCTGTCGTAGCATCAAGTGCATGTGTGAGTGCAGGAAGCCATCTATCATCATCTATCTATTGTACAAATTTCTAGACCATCTTCAAAATTGACAACTGTTCCAAAAGAGACGGCTCAATCGGCTGCCACAAACAAGCAACGACAAAGTTTCAAGCCACCTTTCCACAGTAATATCAAACCCAAAATGGAGACTTGCATCTTGAGAATCTTGGAGGTATTTTTCCACTTTCATCCATTGTCATACTTGGTAACAACTTTAAAGTCGGGCTGTTTTTGCTGATTGATCTGAACAGAACTTGTTTTTCTAATCTGCTGACCAGTTGCATCACAGATTTTTGTCCTGTGGCTCCCACAATCTGCGGTTGCAAAGCTGTGCTCGTTCCAAAGTGGTGCTGAAAGTCTTCCCCAGCTCGAGACAAGGCCGTCATCTTTGAGACGGCGGTGAAAACGGTGTAAACGGATCGCCTGCGGGGATGAATTTCGTTAGAGAAATTACCTGATATTTTCGGGGTTTCTGACAAAAGGTAGTTCCGTCCCCCACGTGATGTCCGATCGTTTACCCTATTACCCGGCACAACTTCACTGAGGTTTGCAATTGTTTATACAGGATTGTGAGGCTAGGCTTGTCCTGTTGGTTTGCCCTATTACATCCTATTACTCAGCACCAAAACTCGTCTGTTGATAACTAGGTTTGCCCTGCGGGTTTGCCTTGTGATCCCAGTGAACGTAGAGAATGCACTCTGCCCACTTTGCTCACTTTGCTTGCTTTGCTTGCTTTGCTTGCTTCGAACGCTGCGACGAGCTGATGAACGATTCGACACGCCGCTGCGGCGGACGCCGCCGCGGGATGCTGAGTGATTCGACACTTCGCTGCGGCGGACGCTGCGGAGGGGTGTGAGGTTTGACGGAATCTCCAAGGTGGAGGAGTGAGGAGGGCTGTCGCCGTGACGAGCCTGGGCATGGTGAGGAATCAATGACTTGGAAGGTGTCCCCGCATCTCGTTTCGGGGCCCAACCTTTCGACACTCAGAGCAAACATGGGGCATGAAGGGAATACGGCAACACTGTAACACACGCCGTTCACAGTGACAGGCGATTGATAATCCTATTCAAAGATTGACGGCGCTGCTGCAAGAATGGGCAACAACATGATTCCTGATCGTGCTTACTTTCTGGGCCATTCACCTGATTCATTCGCAGTAACGTCCTGGTTTGAAGAGAATTTGCCGCCAGAAACTGCAGAACCAACTCAGTAGCTGGCAGACTGACCCTAAATGTCCCCAAATGTCCCCAAAATCCTCAAATAACCCTCGTGTACCAAGTAAAACCGGGCACCATTGGACACGGACACCTGCTCCCATTCAGCTGTGCCAAGGAACGGAGGTTGCATTCTGGTCTGGCTTGGACCTCGGGCTTGAAACACCAATCAAAAAAATGTAAGACATGGCAAGATTTCTTCTTTCCCACGTACTTCTTAACATGTCGAAATATGTGTGTCCTATTGTGTAATCATCGTACCTATCTCCAAAGGTGCTGAGAATTGCTGAGAGCATCTTGCCCGCTTTATCAGCGATATGGCAAAAGAACAAGTGGTTTTTGCCTGTGTTTTCTGTGACAAGTATGCCGCTGGGTCAAACTTTGCTAGGTTATTGCCCTGCGCTGATTCATGTTTCTCCTCTGCGTCCCACTGTTCCAATCAACCATGCAGCTGGCAGCAGTTTGCCGAATTGGTGAATTCAACACCCCCAGGTGAATATCCTGCGTTGGAAAGATTTTGTTTTGGTAGGGCGTCCAGGGGTTCTATTTATTCACGTGCTGGGTGTTCACAGTAAATGCAGCGCCGCCAGTGAAAGATTTTCCAATATTTTCCAGCATTTTATTTTGTTGTGCAAGGGACTTTCAGGGACCAACGAGAACCAAAAAAAAATCGCAGTATTTCTGGGTAGTTGTGTGAGCAGGACGGTCTCTCAAAAAATCCAAAGGAAGGATTAGTCCACCTGCGAGGTTGAGCGAAGCCAGGGCAAATATTACAGCTGACTTGATTACGACAGGTAGATGAGTAGATGTAAATAACGTGTTTGAATGTATGTCAATTCAATTGTACATATTTGATAATATTTGGAGGTTTGCGCCGACATAATCTGAAAACTGATATACGGCATATAGAAATTTGTAATGTAATATTCACAATCAACCTGTATAGTCATAGTGGAGGGAGCGCCTGCGCGATTCGCGAGTTGGTAGTGGAGTGAGCCAGAACGCTTCAACGGGAGTGAAGGAAGAAACTCATACCATACTCCCTCACAGGTGGGGGAAAAGACGAGAAAATACCACAGCCAAACACCAAGGCACGGCGCAACAGTCTCCCATTCCTTTTGGCCAGGTGGCTGGCGAGACTGGTCATCTTGGTCACTCTTTTGGCTCATCTTACCTGTGCCCGTGCTCGAAGCCCTCTTCGGGGTTTCATCCTCCATCTCCTCAAGATGAAGTTCTTCAGTCGCACCAGGCAACTGCATGGCTTCAGTGGTTCCTGGCACCACCTGTTTGAAGACCGCCTCTCCAGTAGTTTCCTTCTGATCCTCGGCTGCTTCCACGTCCGGATCTTTCCGAGAGAAGAAGACCTGCATGAATGACTTTCGACATGCCGGCTGAAGAGACAACAATACAGGAGATCGCTATACTAATCGTGGACACAGACAGTGACGTTGAAGCCGCCTGTCTGGCTTGGAATTCTGAAGCACCAAAGGAATCAAACGCTATGCCTTCGATGGCACAGGATGGGTCAATGCTCCAGACAGCCACAATCTGCGCAAACACAGCCCACTCGCTTGTAGTGTAGATCAGGGCCAATATGACGATTGCCAAGTGGATCATGCACAGGGGCACAGCGATCCAGTATCCAGCCCGCAGCACAATTTGCTGCACAAGAGCTCGTGAACCACACCCAATGCTAAATGCTGCACCTGCCCGTGTAAGTGGCCAACCCATTTCTTCATAATGGAGCGTGTAGGCTGGAGTGAGTATAACATTTAGCTGGCCAGTCAAGGAGGGCATGAATATGCAAACTACTACATAGGTCCAAGAGCATGGCAGCTTCTCAAAATCCTGGTCAAAGCCATCATCGAAGTCGTCGGCTACCTCTCCACCCTCCATATCTGTACATAGATCTATTCCAGTTTGTGCTCTGGAAAGCAATGGAAACTTGAGCCAACAACAGCCAAGAACAACTCTGTAAGCGCTCTGTCTCTGCATGTTCGTGTGGAACAACCTTCAAGGCCAACAACAACCTACAGTAACTTGGGATACTTGGAGGGCCAACTAATTGGAGCATTGGTAAAGCCAAGCTGGGCCACCCATCCAAACAAAAACGGCAAGTGAATGGTGGCTACATTATCCCAGGCACGAACGGGTGGAAAACTCCTTATGTGAAACCTGCCACACTGGTGATGCGACGGTGATACCCTTCTTTTGTTGTTGATCTTCTTGAGCGCGAGGCATCCTTACAGAACGTTCGCCTGTGCGACGCTGGCAGCGCTATCCACCGTTCAATAGGCAGGGATGAAAGAAGCTAAGAAGCGCCAGGAAAGCTTCTGCTGGAGGCGACCTTGCGCAAGGCAACAATGGCAACAAGACTTCTTCCGGCTTTTCATCCACACTCCAGAGTGAAAACTGAGGCTGGAGCATCATTCCAAACACAACGAACTTGAATCACCTGCCTTGTTAATCCAACGTTTAAAAGAATCATCATGAATATTGGGGAAATCTGGCAATCCCTATCATTGACATAGGATGCACAGTGTCACAATGGTGACGTGCGGCACAGCAAAACATCAAACTATATGAAACTCTTCTGACAAGTCTATACCAGTCCGTGGCAGCCTGGTTCTGCTCCCCAATCGTTCCAGTTGTGCCCACAGTCCACAATCATCACATGGCAAGCCAATGCTTCTACCAAAAAGGGATCCCAGCAATGACACAAGGCAGTAATGCGAGATGTCCGGACTTCGGGTCTGCGGTTGTGATGAGCATCGGGGTCATTTCGAAGTCAAGCTTACGGCTATTATATAGGGCTATTCTGTGGCTGGTTCATTAGCAGATGCTTCCAAAATAGTGCTGCACAGGTGCTTAGAGGCTTAGAGCAATTTCTATTCAAACGTTGCAAATAAATAATTACATACAGAAAAGCTTCGAAGTTGAGAGATTTGCTGCCGTGCAAAATTCAGTGACTGCGTTCCGTGGATGCATCGATTCTCTGCGGCCGGAACATAATTTGTGGGAGCCACGGCAAAATTGGCTCAATCAACATCAATCAACACCGCCAAACTCATCATCTTCTGCTTGAAAAGGAGAGCAGGTCACCATGCAAGCACTTTTTCCCACCTTTCGCTGGCAAATCTTTGGCTGTCAAAGGCTGGACGTCTCAATATGTCTCAATCAAACACTCTTCACAGGTCCTTAAAAAGTGAAAACGAGCGAGTCACAAACATGTGATGCCTCGTTTTTTCAAGCGCTCAAGAGCAGACCTTGGTCCTATAGTCACTGCTTTTCATTCTTGACAGGCAGCAAGGCAGCACAGTAGCTCAACCTACCATGCTCAATCCAGGAAGACAGAGCCGGCAGCAGCGGCAGCTTGAGTTGCTGGGGCTTTCTCGAAACCCACGGATGACCTGAGCTCTGTCCTAGGGACAAATGTTTCTATTGGAAGGTTTTTCAGCATTTTCTGTGCATGTAGAGTTGCAATCATTGTAGTCTCACAATATCACTCAGGCTCCCTAGGCCCAAACTTCAGTGTGAGCCATCCTAGACAGAATCAGTGAGCCAATTTGGGCCAATTTGGGCCAAGGAGCGGGTCAACATCACGGTCCAAATACCAGAAAGTACACGCAAAACGATCTGCGCTGAGCTGCAAAATCCCTTGAGAAATCTTGAGAATGATAATATGTCATGAGTCATGATATGTCATGATATGTCTGTCTCTTTTCAATCTATCCGATTTCGTCTTCACTGTGCCATGTGCTGTTTTATTCTGCATCTTCGAAATGAACAAACAATAATCTTGCAACAATAATTGCCCAGAATCAAGCCTTCCAACATCTTCCAACATCCAATCAAAACATATATATGTGATCCAGATGTGTCGACATTTTCCTTGCATCGGCGCTCATTTGATGATACCAAGTGCAACTCCCCAAACCCACCAAGCTCTGAAAGTCAAATGGTTTCAATAGTCTTCAATGACAGCAAGAATCTATTGTGGAAGCGCCCGTATGAGAAAAAAATCTGAAAAACTATCCAAAATTAGCCAAAATCATATTCAACCAGACTCTATACCAGGCTACCACATCCAACAAATTGAATCAAATCGATATTTTCCGATAAATAACATCAAACGACATCAAATAACCATCTCGCGATGTCCACCTCGGCGCGCGCCTTTGCGTGGAGGCAGAACCTCATGTGGCACCTCATCGGCCCAAAAGGCCAAGAGTCGATTGCCCAAAGGCAGCAGCTCTCCGCGAACTTGGAGAGGTGGATCAACCTCGGTGTTTCACGATCTAAATAAAGGATGAATAGTGATGAATCCAGAACAGCTTAAGAAGTAAAGCATAAGTAAATATCAAATACAAAAGGCTGTACCAAACAATTGAAAACATTGTCGAAACCAATATCTCAAGGATATCTAGAGGAAATCTCAAGGATACTGTGTCTCAATGACCTGCAAAGGATATGTAAATGATATGTACAGGATATCTCGAGGTCTTATCACTGCAAGGGGTGCAATGGACGACTCCTGAAGTGAGAAGAACCTCCCCATCTTTCCCTGTGCCACCTCGAAGAGTCTGATGGATCCGCCATCAACATCTCGCCACTCGGGATTCAAATACAAAATGGTGGTCAGGATGCGGCCACAATGACCTGAAGCCACAACATTATCAACTATATTATCATCATTATTATTGCTCTATATATATATATATGTGTGTGTGTACGTGTGTGTATGTAGAATTATTAACTTATCTATTTAGTTGTGTATCTATTTATTTGCTTATTTTGTCATGTATTTATTTATTCATTGATTTATCTATTCTGTTATCATTTAGTTATGCATTTATGTATTCATTGATTTATTTAGTTAGTTGTGTATGTATCTATTTATTTATATATTCATTTAGCTAGTTAGTTATCTATTTATGTGTGTGGTTATATGTCAGTATATTCAATATATTGGAAAAAACTGAGCCTGAAATAGCTCGAATCTACATATGACATGTTGGAGGGTCAGGGATGCTTGTGGATGTGACATCATGAAATCCCGCACTGTTGTGTATCAGCACTGTTGTGTATCACATGCGCAGCGCCGGCCATGCACAGACCGAGTGTCAAATCCTGAACTTGTATAGTGAGTTTTTCAAAATGAATGCGGCACTCCCTGAAAGAAAATGATACCACGATATTGCACGTGGGCCTCCCTCCCCTTGACCCTTCCCAGCCTTTCAGTCTCTCATTGTCCAAATGTCGCAGGTATCCCTTTGCAGAGGAAGTCGCACATGGACCAGCCCAGGCCTGCAGCTCGTGCAGGGGACACTCAGAATAAACCCTGCCAGAAGAAAACAGCGAAGGGCCTTGACTGAAAGCCATCCGTTCTTGAGTCACTAGTCACTATACTAGTCATTAGCAGTCACCGACAGGTACACGATGGTACACGTGTGCACTCCATCCCCTGAAAAACGGAGAATGAATCAAATATATTCAAATATACCTGGCCTGACCAGCTGCATCCAACACTTGTGTCTCCGTGCCAGGGTAGCAAGTGAACATGGCGTGGCTGCGGGTGCGAATGCACTGCATCCGATCAGGAAACCTCGGTGAAGCATGGTGAAGCGATTTGCAGCAAAGACACCCTCAATCCAGAAGCCACTGCGCATTACCATAGCGTTTTGCAGAAAAGGCTCAGGCTGAGGAAGCAACAGCTCAGCCTCACTGTAGCCTATTTTCATGTGCCACCAGGCCCTCTGCCAAGGCACTGTGGCGCTAGCACATCTGCAACCAATGCATCGATGTTCGCGAGAACCTCAGGGCAGGGCTGCGACTTTCAAGGCCAAGCTGTTTTCCATGACAGCTACCGCCTGTGCCAAGGGACATCGGAGAGTTCTGGGATGGATGCAGAGGACTGCCCTTCCTGCGCAAACACATTGCAAAGCGCGGAAGAAATGACGTGACAAAGCAAGTTAAAGGGGTCAAAAAGTGTTCAAAAGGGTGGCCTCCTTCAAACTCTCAGGCAAGAGGATTTCCAACAAACGGAGAAATTGTTTGCGGGCAGTGGCAACCGCGTTCTCAAATTGCATTGGATCTTTGACAATGTTGCATTTTTTTCAGCCCGCTCAACTGATGAACTCTTGCATCAGTTTCTCAGCCATAAAAACACAGGGAAATCCACGGTTCCACATGTTGCGAAGCATCCTTCCATCGCCTGTGTAATCAAACATAAAACATGAGTCACACTGCATAGCCGTTACCATAATATCTCCCACACCTGTTCCACGTATTTAGTCTACCTGATGCATCTCTTGAAAGTCCGGAACGTGGGATGACTTGTGATTTTAGAAGGGTGTGCTTTTGCTACGCACATGCCTTTGCCGAAACAGGGCAACCACAAGGTATCCAAAGCGCAAGCTTTGCACGTGTCCTGCGGCACCATATTTCCAAAACCGCTGGAGGCAGGATCATGAGTGTTTACCCACAGGACTGAGTCTCCACGGGCCCAGTCGGCCTCGGTGCAAGGTGGTGAGCAGCCACAACCACTTCAGGATGGCTGTCTTTTGACTCTGAGTCAACGGGATCCGCGATATAATAAGCATGGGTTTGAAAGAGAAAAACCATGCACAGCATTGTACCACACTGGCAGTATATGGCAGTATGACACTGTTCTCCGCATCTCGCCTTTTCACACATTGCTTCTGAGGTGCTCCCGTGCTCAGCACACCAGAGGACATTTGCCCTTGGGCAGTTCGAGCAGTGTCAGCCAATTGCTTTGCCATACCTGGGCTCAAAGGCAGTGCGATTGAAAGATATAAAAAGGCAGCACATTTGATATTTTCAATTGCACCTTTTCCATCCTTTTCCAGCAACTGGCGTATAATTACTTGCATGATGCCAATGTGACGCCAAATCGCTCTCAGGTAGGAAATTGTCCAACACCACGAAGCCGTGATCTTTCAGCATACCTCGTCTGCATCACAGCCGAAGAGAGTAGAAAGCAAAAAAAAATGCGAGAAAAAAAAAACATAAGTAGCACATCACAGCACTCAAACCACACAGTCACGCAGGCTGCATTGTACAACCACCTTGTTTTCCCTTGCAGTCGATCCCAACTTGTGCAGCAAATCAAGCACGTTGCGCTCAACTGACGTGACGACATGGCATGATGGCATGGTTCGTTTTGACATTGAAAACACGACATGTTGCAACCGTTTTGCGACTAGAGCGCTCGCTAGTTTTGCCCCATTCTCAGGGGATTTCCACCAATCCTCTGACTTAGCTGCATCCTGGAGCAAACCAGTCGAGCTCAACTTGTTGATTGGAACAATTGTGTCCAATTGTCCCGTGGGAAAAAGCATTTTCACATTGCGACTTTGAATCCCGGGCAACTAGGGAAAATTAAGCAAAGGACGGCAAAGGAGTCGAAGCAAAAAAAGGCTTTGCCATTTCAACTCGTTCCCTGCCTTTTTCCTCGTAAAATCTTGGGACATGGGTTTGTTGATCCACAACCTTCAACAGCTATTCTCACCTCCACTACTCGAGAACTGCAAGGCTTTTTGGCTTTCCGGATATACAGCCGTTCGGTGTCCTGAAGTTCACGAATCTTTGCAGAGGCAGTTCCTTCACCAAGCGGTGGAGCGCGCAGGAAGCGCCAGTACTCCCAGGCATAGGCGCCCCACCACCTCCAGGTGAACACTGAGACCCACTGGGAACACAGATCGCAACGCTTTCGCTGCACCCTGCGTCTTTTCAGTGGGGATATTGACTGCGTTATGTGAACCCACAACTTCTTCATCTGCGCCACTCGTTGCCAGATCCCTCTTGGAATCTCAGTTCTCTCCATGAATCGCTACTTTACCATGTCTGCAAGACCTGAAATGATGCCTTGCTGCGTTAGGATTTGATTCCACCCAGGCAAGCACCTGTTTCCAAGAATGCCTTGCAGGTGGTCCCAAAAGTCCTTATGTTTTTTCTGCTTGTCGCAACGAAGTGCAGGTGGTGCAGCCAGAGCTGCAATCGACAGCCAACCAACGCATAGGCATACACGCACACATAGCACATCTACTGTATATATATATATACATAATACATAATCAAAAATATAGAAACATGTCCCGTATCTACTTCTACGCTCTATGTACGGCAAAAAAAATGAGGGATTTCTGCTGCCCAGTCTCCCATTCGCCACTGGTGCCAATGGCTGGGGCATAGAGTGCCCAGTCGCCCAAGGGAACCGACGTCATACCACCCAGGCCAGGCACCAATGCCCAAACCGCCGCGCCCGGATTGCCCTGTCGAGGGGTACAGGATGCCGGCTGAAGGGACCCAGCGGGAAGCATCTAGGAAAGACATGTGCAATGGTAGTATCTGAGAATCTATGATTCCTATTTATGATGTGTGTGTGTGTATATATAATCATACGTACATGTGTGTATAATCATACGTACATGTGTGTATAATCATACGTACATGTATGTATATATATATATGTGTGTGTGTGTGCGTCTATTTATATCACTATATTATACATGAGTTTGTCTGTGTGTGCGCGTGTATGTGTCTTGTGTGTGTGTGTGTTTGTTATCTGTGTGCGGTGCTCATGGCTGGTGCAATATTTGTGCTCATGTGGTGCTTGATTTCGTCAAAATGGTGCTCATGGCTGGTGGAAAACTTGGTGGCACGAAACGATAGCGAACAAAACCGAACATGCAAATTATTGTGTGGTTTGATTTCTGGTGCTTTTTTTGCACAGTGAAAATGAAGAACCTAAAAAAGACTGACATAAATCCTAAGCAAACCATAGCATCCACAGCATAACTAAACCCCCAACGAAACTTTGGGCGAACGTCCGCCCCGGAGAGCCCAATTTATATAGCATATATATATATATATATATTATGTGTGGAATCAATATCGCATGGGGGGATCAAGTCGGTAAAAAGCTTAAAAGGTCTCACAGTGCACCTGAAAGATCAACTTATGCAATTTTAAGAACCTGGTTGTGACTCACATTCACCGCCCGGGCTTTCTATCGCATTCGTCTCGGCTCAAGCCCTTCGCAGCCCATGTAGCTTATGGCATCTTATGGCGCATGTATGTCAAAGCCCTGATGCCCGTGCCACACCTGGCTAGGGACACCTTTAGGGCTAAGCAGCTTGGCATTCCCAAGCAGCTGCCGCTGCTCCAATTGTTGAAGAAAAGTCGCAGCGTCTTCAGACCCATCGTGCCCAAGCCTGACGCAGTCTGAGGCCAGTGACCCAGGAAGTCTTGAAGGTTTTGGAGGCCCACAAGCAGGTCCCAAGCATTGAAACATACTCACCCCAATCCCCCCAGCTTGACCAAAGTTGCAGGGAAAGATCATTAACCCATCCAGTTCCATCCAGTTCCTGGTTTGATCCAAGCAGCCGGAGCCATGCGCGTCATGGTTTACTCAGTTTACGTTGAGGCTCCACTAGTTGACATCGCTTGGCAGCAATTTTTTTCTGCGCTATGCTTCTTGGCAAACAGTGTCAGCTGATGTCAGCTGACCGTATGCCAGAAAGAAGATCTCAAATCCAAAAATTTGAGGTCTGCGGCCGATATGCAAACAAGCCGGAAAGCGAAGCCCCATAGATGTTTCGCAAATGCCAATGATCCACACAACCCAATGCAACTCTCAAGTGTTTGTGTGCGACGAAGTTCTGACCAAACATCATACTGCATGCACGGTGAGCTTCGAAAATCCGCAATTTCGCTTGAAACATCTCGAGACATTTCAAGATGTGGGGCGTCTAAATTTGGGCACTCAGGCTCTCAGCAAATGTCTTGGACATGGCTAACGCGCCACCTGGGAAGATAGCAAGCCCTTACATTCACGGTCATTATATATTTTGGCCAAGTTCAGCGATTTTCACGGGCTCAAGCCAGCCTGGCCGCCCTTCGCTTTGGTCACTCGATCTCTTCCGGGACTTTCGCGCCTGCACCTGGGTCATTCGATCTGACTTTTCCGAGCGTCAGCTGCCCAGGAACTCACCTCGGATGTGACATCCTGCGCTTCACGACCCTTTTGTTTGTCACTGTTCGATCTGTTCGTCGTTCAACACGCTTCAACATCCCGACTCTATCCCGTTTA
Source organism: Symbiodinium sp. clade C Y103 (assembly GCA_003297045.1). Lineage (NCBI taxonomy): Eukaryota > Dinophyceae > Suessiales > Symbiodiniaceae > Cladocopium > Cladocopium sp. clade C. Next base: position 29,860 of record BGPT01000875.1, on the reverse strand, counting down.
ACTCCGAAAAAAGATCTGGAAAAAAACTGACAAATAGTATTTCCATGTTTGTCCATTTGGGTGCAGTCATGAATCATATCATATGATATCATATGTGTCTTCTGGGCTGGCATGACCAGAAGTAAGATGAAGTAAGTATGGGCGCAATTTGGATCAAAATGGTTGGATGGGTTGCGTGTGAGGTGCATGGGGTTGGATAGGAAGAATTGGGAGCGAATTCCTTTTCCATTTGCGGGAGGTGGGCTGATAGAATCAGCCATAGCACATAATTATACCATATCAAATACATGTATACCGTATGGTCATGTATATACCTATGAGCAATATGGATGGATGGATGGATGGATGGATGGATGGATGGATGGATAAAATGACATGCAAGCTTGGGCTGGTTGCGAAAGACCCTGAGCAAACGTCTAAATCAATATAAATCGCGACATGCGCTGCTTATTTGGTTTTGCCACATGTCAAGGAAAGGTGACGAGGAATAAGGAAGGCAAAATGGTGCAAAAGGACGTTGTAGAGGAAGGTCAGTGTAAATGTCAGAGCGCGCACGGTGCACGGGTACAGTAAGGGTGCGCATTTTTTGGCCAAGGGCGGAAAGGTGCAAATGGACTGAACCAAATCAACTTTTGCAGTTGCGTAATGGCCAGGAAATGCCTGGAAGAATCCAGATGTGCCAAAACAAAGTTCGGGTCAGCACAGGTTGGGCAAATGCGAACGCGTGGACTCCGTGATGAAATGGGTCTGCAGTAGCTACTGAAGTGCAAGATAGTCAAAGCACTATATAGATGGACAGATTCAGACTGCACCCCCTCGAGGAGAATGTCTGCTCGTCTTGAAGGGCAATCGGCATTTGAAAAACATTCAATGTACTAGAAATGAACAAAATTGCAATCAGAAAATGCCGCCAAGAAAACTGATGCAGAAAAAAAAGAAAATGAATCATATTATATAACGTGAGAAGGATGTAACGAAAGCCAGTTCGAATCTGGGATCTGGAACAGGATGGAAGGGGACCCATATATTTCTTGCCCTTTTTGCTGCCGTCATAGCGTGTTTTTCGAAAGAAAAATCCTCATATTGGCTCGCTCACCTGTTGCTAAGTGTTGTTACTGTCTCGATTTCATGCCTTTTTTCTTTCGAAAAACACGCTATGACGGCAGCAAAAAGGACAAGAAACATGGGTTTTAGAGGCCATTTAGGGAGTGAGTTTAATTGGAGACATGAGGTCACTTAGAGATACCGAAATTGCCCCTTGGAGTCGTAAAGAGGTTTCAAGCGATAAAAATAAAGGAGTTTAATTGGAGACATGAGGTCACTTAGGGATAGAGAAAGTACCTCTTGGAGTCGTAAAGAGCTTTCAAGGAGATAAAAATAAAGGACATGAGCACTAGAGGCCATTTAGAGATAGGCTCTTGGACTCATAAAGAAGCCTTGAAGGAAATGAGATCTAAAGGTAAGTGAGTCCCCGTTGGGGACATGACGTCATATAGACATAGAGAGAGAAATTGCCTCTTGTCGTCTTAAAAAGGGTTTCAAGGAGATGGGATCTAAAGCCAAGTGAGTCCAGCTGGAGATGCGAGGTCATTCAAGGTTTGCCTCTGGGGGGCGTAAAAAGTGGACATCTTAGGTATATTGAAAATCAAGGAGATGAGAGCTAGAGCCCATTTACAGATCGTAAAGAAGCCTTCAAGGATATGAGATCAAAGGGTAAGTGAGTCCAGTTGGAGACATGAGGTNAATCAAGGAGATGAGAGCTAGAGCCCATTTACAGATCGTAAAGAAGCCTTCAAGGATATGAGATCAAAGGGTAAGTGAGTCCAGTTGGAGACATGAGGTGATTTAGAGATAGAGACACTGCCTCTTGGCGTCGTAACGAGGGTTCAAGGAGATGAGATCTAAAGGCAAGTCAGTCCAGTTGGAGATGGAGATAGGATCT
>BGPT01000875.1:23002-26087 GCA_003297045.1 Symbiodinium sp. clade C Y103 | reverse complement strand
GTCGTAAAAAGTGGACATCTTAGGTATATTGAAAATCAAGGAGATGAGAGCTAGAGCCCATTTACAGATAGGGGCTTCAAGTCGCAAAGAAGCCTTCAATGATATGAGATCAAAGGGTAAGTGAGTCCAGTTGGAGACATGAGGTCATTTAGAGATAGAGACACTGTCTCTTGGCGTCGTAACGAGGGTTCAAGGAGATNGATATGAGATCAAAGGGTAAGTGAGTCCAGTTGGAGACATGAGGTCATTTAGAGATAGAGACACTGTCTCTTGGCGTCGTAACGAGGGTTCAAGGAGATGAGATCTAAAGGCAAGTCAGTCCAGTTGGAGATGGAGATAGGATCTAAAGGCAACTGAGTTTAGAGAAGCACACGATGCCGCCAGGAAAAATGGCAAAAAACATGCAAAAACCTGTGATTTATGCCCTTTTTCGACCCCGAAAAGTGAACGCGCGGAGCCAAAAAGGGCAACAAACCTGGGTAACTGCGCAATGCAGTCCTAGTCTTACAGTGTGCTTCTACCGACTACAGCAATGGAAGCGACTGTGCCATTATCAGGGGTCTTAGACGTAGCTGCAGGCCAGTGTATTTATTGAAAGAAACTCCGGGTCGTAGTTGAAAGAAAACAACCGTCTCGACAGAAATCTGTCCGGGCTCAGAGCAGCAGAGGTCACGCACTGAGCAAGAAAGTAGCTATGATTAGCCTAACCAATGCTTACAGCACAGTTTCACGAACCTTTGCTATCAACGCGTTCACGCGGTAGCCCTTCATAGCACGGTTTAACGAGATGTCTTATATCGGTATGATCTACTTCCTGTGTTTGCAGTAGCTGTTCCGAAGGTAGCTTTAGTCGGTATTAGCAGCATGTACGAACCCATATTGCTTTCCCAATGGCTTCTAGTACTCAGCGTCTTTATGTCTATCTCCTTGAAAGCTCTTTACCACTCCAAGAGGTGGTTTCTCTATCTCTGAGTAACCTCATGTCTCCAATTGGCCTCACTTGTATCCTAAAGCGTCTTGCTCGTCTCCTTTGTTTTTGATACACCTCAGATATCCACTTTTTTACAACCCCCGGGGGCGGACCAGGGGGGAATCGATACCCCACCGTCACTCAATTGCGACGGTACATGACCCTCCAAAACGACCCGGTGCTCCAGGTCAAACACCACCTATTTACGTCAAAATTGGCATTGTTCGTCAGCTCTCCCCCCAGATCCCTTAAGCTCACTTTCGTTCGTAATAATTAATAACTTCAGCCTAGCCTGCCGGCTGGCTTTCGTAATATTTAATAATATGTATCAAACATTCGAGCGAAATTGCAGCATCAAAAAACAAGCGCAAGAAACAAAGGACCATGGAACTGGGAAAAACAATCGCAACGCAAAGGCCTGGAAGTTGCCCATTTATCTCAGATGTCATTGAGAACAGTTCCAGAGTTGTTGTTTTTCGATGGACCTTTGCAGTTCCTTGCTGGCCACACTCAGTAGCCCTGACAAATGCAGATCAGTTGCCCTTCTCAATCCCTTACGCCGGGCACGTTTTTCCTCAGCAGTCTCGATGTCATCCCCAAAGCCAAGGCGCGAACAGAACCTTTGAAGCCACTGTCAGCTCCCCAATCCCGTGGCCCCATGGAAATCGTGCATTTACCCCCCCCAAAAAAAAAGAACAAATGCAAACAAGTGGTACAACATGTACAAAGACAAAATGAATGACATTTACGACCAAGAAACCCCACTGTATAGATCAGGAAAGTCACACCTGAGCAGTGTAGCAGGAGTTTTCCCAAGGTGAGGCAGGGTCACACAACGTGAATATGAGATGACATTTAGTAAGACGAGCATGCTTGATCCTCACTGGTGGTCTCGGGTTGTGGAACCTGTAGATTCACTCTCATCCATCCCGTTGCATATCCCTACCAAGATACCCCAGCAAGCTTACAATTCAGTTAATAATCCACAATAATCCAACTAAATGCTGATCAAACATCCCAGCGGCCAGACAATGCTGCCGCAAAGGCGAAAGGTGCTAACGGGTCCAATGTGAAGAGCCAAACGCTGATGACACCTGCTATGGCACCGCCAAATGATTCAGCGTTTCTGCAAATGACCTGCAGGCTCAGAAATGTCGTCGAGTCTCCCATCGAGTAGAACGTGTTCATGTCGGAAATCCACTTTGAAGCATATACCTTGCTGTAGCGTGGGCCCGCGGCCACGAGGCGTCGGGCAATCTTCAAAAATAAAATGCAAAAAACAGACTGGCATACAGCAATGAAGAACAAACCAAACACTGTTATTGAAGAATCACATTCATGATCCACTTTAATTCGGGACTTAATTCCCCGGCCAAGGCACCACTACATCCACTATATACATTATGCAAGTTCCTAGATGTTCCTAGAGGGTGCTGATCATCCCGATGAGGAATTGCAGCGCGTGCGGGATTGGGGTCCGTAACCGTAAATACGCCGATACGCCGATTGCTGTGTCTACGGTGCCCTATAGCCAACCCTAAATAAACATAAATAAACCCTCAACCAACCCTAAGCAAACCCTAAACATTAAACAACCCCTACACAAACCCTAGACGAACCCTAAGCAAACACTAAATCAAACCTAAACTTTAAATAAGCGGCATTCGGTGTATCGGTGTATCGGCGCGCGCGCGCGCGCAGCAGTTTGTGTATCGGTGTATCGGTGCGCGCGCGATGTACCAGTGTATTGGTGTATCGGTGCGAAAAACGTCCCCAATCCCTAACGCTTTGGAATTGCTACTGAATCTTGCATATGATTTCTTGCCAAAATACATAGGTGGTGCCCATCAAGACCTGCGCGACAATCGCAACTGCCAAGACCGGGCAGCACAGTCCAATGTGGAAGATCACCCAAGTAGCTAAGGCGAAACTCAAGTTGTAGGGTTCAGAAATGATGTTGTGGAAAAACCGTCGCAAACAACCTGCTTCATCTGGGTTGTATTCTGTGTGAATAAGAACGGGAATCACTTGCATGGCAATAGCCGCCGTCAAATCCCCTGCTGTCTGAGCGATGGCTGCCGACGTTGCCTCAGAACTCACGGCCTGTGAAGTTTT
>BGPT01000875.1:13002-18002 GCA_003297045.1 Symbiodinium sp. clade C Y103 | reverse complement strand
AAACTGAACCACAGCAAGATTCTGGTCATTACTCTGCAAATGGAAAGTGTAATATAGTCGTTGGTTCCTGGTTGGTGTCCGAATCCCCACAAGATCCCACAAGGGTCAATCCACAATCCCATCAAACCCGAATGGAGCTGCTATGCACAACACCCCTATGTTTGTCAGTCGCGACGATCAATCCGTGGCTGGATTGACTCGGCACACCACCGGCACAACTTCAACGAACAGGATTTTGTTATAAGTGCATTCCAGCTCCGACACCTGATGCAGCACAGGTAAACCCCCAGAAATGGCAATCTGCTACCCAGTTGCAACACAGATTGTTGTCCTGTGGCCCCCACAATCTGCGGTAGCAAGCCGGTGCTCGTTCCGAAGTGGTGACGGAAGTCTTCCCCAGCTTGAGACAAGGCCGTCATCTTTGTGATGGCAGTAAAGGCGCTGTGCCTCCGGAAGTTCATTGGTTCCCAGGGTTCTTGAAACCGTTGCCTGGTTGTCCCAAAAAGGCATATAGTATAATTGTATGGATACGTTTGATTATTTTATCATACTTTATCCACTTCCCGCAGGATTGTCGACCTACAGTAGGCTTGTCCAAGGATTGTTGACCAGTAATTGTGACCGTGATGCGTCTCCTAGTAACTTAGTAGTAAAAAGAAGCAACTTTAACCAATTTTATAGATAATATGGCATGATTATACAAAAAGATCAAAAAGGATCAAACAGGACGAGTAGAGGTTTCAAAATGTCTGACCAACCCCTCCAGGTTTGCCCCACAGGCCTCGTGATGGCTGTGAAGGCAGACCGGGCAGATACCCCGCTCTGCTCAGTGTGGCCGCTTTGGCGGCTCTGAGTACTGCCATGCGAGCGTTTCGAAGTACGATGAGCTGAGCTTCGGCTGCGGGAGCAGTTCGACTTGACACTAAGACGGTGTGAACCGCGGGGTTCGTGACCGGGTTGCGAGATTTTGCGAATCCGAGCCTGGGGCAGGGGAATGTCTGAGTTGGAAGATTTTGAAATTGTGAGTTCTGCATGGGGCCTAAATCTTGTGACTGAAGCTGCTCGATCTTTGTGGGCAAGAAGGGGTGGGTGCAGCTCCAATGCACCAGGCTAAAGCAAACGGGGTACAGCTACAAATGATACAATATCATCCTCGCTGCTGCGTGTGACTGCCTTGGAGGCATTATTTCACCATACCTTTAAACAGGCATTTAATATCCTTTAACGGCCTGTTGCGAGGAGAATTTGCAGCCATAATCTGCAGAACCTTACCGAATAAAACATCATCATACTGGCAAACTGACTGAAAAGTGGCTGCCCACAATGAGCACCCGGGACAAAACTATGTGGGACAAAGCATGTGTGACAAAAGTATGGAACACCCGAGCAGCTCAAATTTGCTGTGCCCAGGAACGGAGTAGGTTGCCTTCTGGTCTGGCTCAGACCTTGGACTTGAAACTGGGGCCGCAGTTCACAGAAAACCGGGAACCGAAAACCGGGAACCATCGGGAACCCAAAAGTAGGATACATGGCAAAAGTTCAGAGGCTAAAGCATTTCGAACATGTTGAGATGATTGCATATACTGTATATAGTTAACATATGTTAATATATACTAATATTATATGAACATATTGTACAATGTCACCGTCATATGTTGAAAGCGTCTAGCCTGCTTTAGTTAGGACTTTAGGTTGACTTTACGGGGGCGCAACATGTTAAGGGTGCTGCAATCTGTTTTGCATGTGTGGGTATGCCGTTGGGTCCAGCCTTGCCCAGCCCAGGTTTCTCTTCTGCATCCCACCCTTCAAACCGGCGTCAGTTCCCAAAATCTCTGTGGGTCAAAACTGAACATCCCTAGGTGAAACCTGGAAGCCCTCAACTGACAGGCGGGGGAAAACTTTTGAATGCCATTTCATGAGCCGGCCGGCCACAAAGCAGAACAGCACAGAACAGCTAAACAGTCTGCTATTCCCCTCACAGTCACCCATTCCTCTTGGCCAGGGGACTGGTCGCTCTCTCGGCTGACCTGCCTTTTGCAAAGGCTCGAAGCCTTCTTCGCGTGATCATCCTCCACCTCCTCAAGATGAAGTTCTTCAGTCGCACCAGGCAACTGCATGGCTTCTGTTTCCTTCTGATCCTCGGCTGCTTCCACGTCCGGATCTTTCCGAGAGAAGAAGACCTGCATGAATGACTTTCGACATGCCGGCTGAAGAGACAACAAGAGCACGAGAAGGCCTTCAAGAGCACAGTGACATGCTGTGAGACCCGTCCAGCCAGCCGCGTCGTAAATAAGCCCACCGACAGTGCAGGAGAGCGCTACACTAATTGTGGACACAGACAGTGACGTTGAACTCGCCTGTCTGGCCTGAACTTCTGAAGCACCAAAGCAATCAAATGCTATGCCTTCGATGGCACAGGCTGGGTCAATGCTCCAAACAGCTACGAGCTGCGCAAACACGGCCCACTGGCTTGTAGTGTAGATCAGGGCCAAAATGGCAATTGTCAAATGGACCATGCACAGGGGCACAGCGATCCAGTACCCAGCTCGTAGCACAACTTGCTGCATAAGAATACGAAGCCCAAACCCAATGCTAAATGCTGCACCTGCTGATGTAAGTGGCCATCCCATTTCTTCAAAATGGAGTGTGTAGCCCGGGGTGAGCAAAACATTTATGTGACCAGTCACAAAGGGCAGAACAATGCACACAACCACATAGGTCCCAGAGCACGGCAACGTCTCAAAATCCGCCAAGTCTTCATGGAAGGCATTCTCGGCCGCCTGTGCTCCCTCCATATCCAGAGCTCTGGCTCTGGAACATCATTCAACATGGAACATCATTTAAAACTTGAGCCAACAACAGTGAAGAACAACTCTTTGTCTCTTCATGTCTCTGCAAGAATCATCCCAGTCTGATTCTGGCACACCATTTGATTCTTTTTTTTTTGCCAGGGCTTCTCAGAGGATTGTCCTACCACATTGTTGATTCTTATTGGGCCAACCCCTATGATCCGAATTGATCCAAACAACCTGTGTTAGGGGTGAATCTGACATGCTAAAGGCCGAACCTGAAATCGAGTTGGACCACCGATCACAAAAACGCAGGCTTATGAATTGAGATGAATTGAGGCTCAATGACTCAATCATCCCAGGTACGGGTGGAACAAAAAGAAATATCTGGAACAGTCGATATAACGGTAATAGCCATAGCTGTTGTTGTCGTTGACCTTTTCCTGTTTCAGCGACTTCTAGGTTGGACAAATCTGGAAAGTTGCCTGCGCAGCCTCACAAAGCCCCCGCCTGCGAGACAAAGGCTGGCAGAACGATCCACCGCTTAATGAAAAGGAAAGAAAGAAACACCAGGAGAACCAACTTCTGCCGAAGCCGACCTTGAGCCGTGATCATTCCCAAACACGAAGAACTTGCATCACCCGCCTCATGAATTCACACAATAACTGTGCCAGCGGTCACATAAGTCTGCTGATTCTGGTGACAGCCCGTGCCGAAACATGCAACTGTTCTGACAAGTCTCTGGCAGTCCGGTTCCGCTNATAACTGTGCCAGCGGTCACATAAGTCTGCTGATTCTGGTGACAGCCCGTGCCGAAACATGCAACTGTTCTGACAAGTCTCTGGCAGTCCGGTTCCGCTGAATCGTTTTGAGCGCTCTCTTCACCACCAAGGATGCGTGGCCAGAGTCCACAATCATCTCATGGCCAGCCAACGGTTCCAATAGGATTTCCGGACTTCTGGGTTTGCTGTGGCNCTCTCTTCACCACCAAGGATGCGTGGCCAGAGTCCACAATCATCTCATGGCCAGCCAACGGTTCCAATAGGATTTCCGGACTTCTGGGTTTGCTGTGGCTTAGGGGTTGTTTCAATGTCAAGGTTTCGGCCACATAAGGCTACATGAGGCTACACAATGCTATAGCACAAGGTTGTTTGTTGTTTGATTCATCTAGCAGACTTTGACTTGGCTAGTGCTTTCAGCATAGTGATCCGGCATGTGTTGTTTAGAGCAAGTTCCAGCATAAGCTTTCCAAATTGACACTTTGTGTTAAGATGTGTTAAGCAAGCTTCAGTCAGTGTGTTTTGTGGGATGCATCGAGTGTCCACTGCTAAGGTGATTCTTGCGGGCAATGAAGAATGGAAGAATGAAGAATGTAATCGCATGCAGCTGGTTCGGATCTGATGGATCATGATAGATCATGTCAGTACTTGCAAGAATGCAAATCAGCGTGTCCGTTCAAGATGTTTGATGCAATGGTATGGTTGTTGGCACTGTTTGCCAAAAGTGACCCACGAGTATTTCCCAGAAACAGTCTACTAGTCTACGCCTCGTTTGGCTTTGAAACACATCTCGCATCATCTCGCCACCTTTTGCCATGGTTTCCCTGATATAGAACACTGCGCAAGCCTGTTGTTGAGGGCGAAACGGTAAGCCGTGTCAACCTGGTGGCCTGAACCGCCCCTTGGCTTCACAGCGTTTCACGGCCCAAACCTTCCACTTGAACGCTGTCGCGTCGTGAACTCCTAAGCAAACCATAGATATCGCAATAGCCGCCGTAGCAAAGCCAGGAAAACCAAATCCTGCAGTTTTTGAGATGAGAAGGCCTCTCCAACTTGGGGTATCTTGATGTGCTCAGATGCGCCCCTCAAACTCCAAAACACCCAAAGAACTCAAAGAAATCAACAAATCCCAAACGCTCAAGTTTCTCATAGCTTTCCTGCTGCTTGTGGCTCAGCGCATTAAGCGCAGGAGCCGCTCCTGGCATGTACAGCATCCAAGTACAGAGGTAACCAGGAACAACCCACTGCATACAAAATCATGCAACTGCTAACGGTCCAACACAGTCTGACAATTTCCAACATTTTCTAATATGTATTAATATGTTACATATGTTGCGGTTGTGTGGTAGGTGTCTGAAGCGTCTGAAGGTGTGACAAAAAGAAACGCTTGTTGGAGCTTGACACCTTGGAGGTCGCACTGGATCTCGTTGGA
>BGPT01000875.1:3002-10502 GCA_003297045.1 Symbiodinium sp. clade C Y103 | reverse complement strand
CGCTAGTTCCTGAAGTTCTGGCAAAGCACATGCCACGGTGAGCTTGAAACATCTTGAAAAGTTCGCAAGACATCGGGCGGAAGACTTGGGCACTCAGGCCGTGACCAAATGTCTTTGACATTGGTGACGCGCCATGTCTGAAGGTAGATGTCACATCGATCATCTTGGACTAATTGTCATTAACTTGACCAAGTTCCAACTACCACCTCAGTGACAGGATGGCAGTCACTTCACTGGGTCTCTTCAGCAACGCCGCTTAGTCCCACGTTACTTTTTCGAGCATCGGCCGCCCAGGAGCTCACCTCGGACGCTGGGACGGGCCTGGGGAGTAGCTGGGAGTAGCTGGGATTAGCTGGGTGGGGAGCTCCAAAGAATTCCAACGCAGAACCCGACTCTCTGCATGGGTCAACATGGTCAACGTCCCTGTTCGCTTCCCTGGGACATGCAGGACTGGCAGCATTTTCGAAACTGAGCAAAGGGGTTGGAGGGTTGGAGAGTTGGATAGCCGCAGATGCTCGTGAGCTTGCGTTGGATGGGAACAGCTGACAGGATGAAGGTGTCAACGTCAGGGCTCGCGTGGGAGACCATTTTGGGAGCTGATTGATGGGAGGAAACATCTATAGGATCGAACCATATCACCTTGATGTGGTATGAGGCGGTGGACTATGGTGAACTGAAAGAAAGCAGCTGTGCCAAAAGTTGAAAAAATTGAAAAGAGCTGCGGTCATGACATCTCATAACGTTGGCGTAGCCAGGTTTTTGGGGTCATAAACATCTCAAACATCTTCAAACAGGATCAAACAAGTTTGTTGCAACGGCCGTAAAAGCACAGGGAGTCCCATCCAATTTGCCCTCCTATCCTTGTAGTGCTCAGAAAACAGTTTGACAGCGCTGGATGTACAGTGTTCAGTCGAGAAAGCAATTGCATATGCTTGAAATACTGCCTTACAAATCTACACTGATCTTTTCTGTTGCTGAACAAATACTCTCCTACATCCTGACGCTCATATGGTACTGGCTGGCATCAGTTTTTGCAAGGGTGCTGACATATTGGCTGGCACCTCTACTGACGTTTAGGCTTACACATGTACCTCACGTGCTCTGTCAACATGTCTGACAAAGACGCCTATTGTTGATATGCGTATACACTGACAATGGTACCTACATATGTTGATGTATAGACCGTATAGAACTGAATTCTTTCCTCGGAAAAGGCCATTCTTCGCAAATATGAAACGTTAGCGAAACTTTTGTGAATCCACGTTTTGCGGGAGACGTTGGGCAACAAGGTCTCTTATGGACTCTGTCACTACCTGTCAGATCACTATGTCACAGTAAATGTAGGCAATCTTCAGATGCAAAATTTTGCATTGATAGCCATATACGCTAACAAAATGAAGTGCCATATTGACTCACAATTCTGCTGACATTCTTACACATGGCTTGGCTGACATGTGCCACGACTTATTTGACGACATATTCCTAGTATACCGTTTGTTTTGTTTTTCAAATACGTCGGCATGCGGTTTGAGATTTGCTTTTTGTAAGATGTCACGTTTCCTGCTCGCACATTGCTTCGTATCCCTACCAACCAACATAAACCAACAAATATATATATATAACATATATATATATACATAATGATATACATAAGACTATATATATATATATATTTTTTTTACATATTTCAGAGCTTGTAGGCTATTATAGAGTAGCGTGAAGAGGTGGTGGTGTGACATGGAGAGCTGCGGCCATGACCGGAGATACAGAAGGACTAAGAGTGGAGAAAAAGGAGACACTGATAGGTGAAGACTATTGAAGACTATCAAATCAAAAGGCCCTCGCCTGATAGGTGGTGCAGACTTTCAGAGATTGGTTGAGAAAAAAAACTTCGAGAGATCCCCAAGCCCAAACAAGCTTTGGCCTACCCCTTTCAAGCCACAGCGGAAGCGCTAAAGGCAAACATCATAGTACATCCCACTATTTCATGCAAATAAGTAACGTCAGAACTCGAGTTGGCGCGGCTCACAGTCTCTAAAGTTGAGCCGGATAGGCGCTTGGGCTCTTAGCCACTTGGACTTTCTCAGAGGTTTCAAGCACTGCGAGGCGTGTCGCTTGGCGCTGAGGGCTACAGTACCCAGTATGTTTGGCGCTGGTTTGGTGGAGCCTGCAGGCTGTTCTGGTGCTTACGCCCGCGCGTATGTCCTTGTTTCCTCTGAGGCCCTTGGGGGCTGGCAGCGGCTGGTATTGATGCGAAATCGGGTCGGCGCAGGCCAAAGCTACAAGGCAAATAATTATATACGTAGTGGATTCATAGTGGTGTGATATGGTCAGAGGCAGTGAAGAAACGACGGAAATGCGATGGAACAGAGATGGAGAGGAGGAAAGAAGAAGGAACAAGAAGAGATCAGTTTTTCCCCACCTGCCAGGTGAAGGTCTCTAGATTTTAACACAAGTGCCATGCCTTCTCCTCACCTCCTTGACCTCCTCCTTCTTCTCCTCCCCGTCCTCCTCCTTCCTCGTCTTCCTCGTGTCTCCTCTGCCAGCTCCGGATGCTGTGTGGGCCATGCCTGGACCCGATGGTCATATCACGAGCGCAGGAGGGTGTGGGCCGGGCCTGGACCCGAACAGAGAGAATGCCAGAAGAGAATGTCAGAGAGAATGCCAGCTAGAATGTCAAAACAGATGTCAGGTAGAATGCCAGATAGAATGCCAGAGATCTCTGTGGGCACTGCCGGACCTCAACCCGGAGCGCCAGATGTCAGTGGGCAGTGGCTAGTGCCCACTGACATGTGCCGCTCGCGGTTGAGGTCCGACAGTGCCCGTCAGAATAGATGCCAGAGAGAATGTCAGAATAGATGCCAGAAAGAATGTCAGGAAGAATGTGAGAAAGAATGCCAGAATAGGTGCCAGAAAGTATGTCAGAATAGATGCCAGAAAGAATGTCAGAAATTGTCCAAATAGATGCCAAATGGAATGCCTGAAAGAATGTCCGCATATAATATGTGTCAGATAGAATGTCAGAATATATACTTCCAGCTGGTATGTCAGAAACTATGTCAGAGTGCATGTCAGGGTGGGGATCACTTGAAGAAACTAATCCTTGCTGCGCACGCCCAGTAACGTTGCCTTGACGCGGACACATGCGGACCAAGTTGCCCGTCTCACTCCCTTGCGCCGAGCACGCTTGTCTTCAGCCGTTTCGATGTCATCTCCAAGTCCAAGACGAGCACAAAACCTTTGAGGTCATCGATTGCTCACCCATTGAAGCCACCGTGACCCGTTTATGTACGTAGCGCATGTACCAACCAAAAATGGAACAAATGCGTGACAAACAAGTTGAATGATGTTGAATGAACAATATACAAACACAAAATGAATAATGCGCAAATCACATTCACAGACAAGAAACCCAACTGTGTACAGCAGGAATGTTGCGCCTGAGCAGCTTTGTAGCAGTTTCCGGCAGTTTCCGGCAGTTTCCCCCAAGCCGATGCATGGTTTGACCCCAAAAACAGAAAAAGGATCGAAGGGTCCGTTGTCACACGAGATGGTGATGTATGGTGATGTGTCATGGCATCAAGAAAACAAAAATTGGCATGCTGCTTGAGGATGATCTTCACTGCTGGGATCCATTCTCGCCCCAGAGTATATATATCACCCATATATCACCCTATTCATTCCATTCTCATCTATGCCATGGTTTTGAGCTGGAGTCAAACATCCCAGCGGCCAGACATTGCTGCGGCAAAAGCGTAAGGTAAAAGCGGATGCACTGTGTAGAGCGCAACGCCGGCACCACACGCTATCGCACCACCAATTGATTCAGCGTTTCTGGAAACGACCTGCAGGCTCAGAAACACGGTCGGGTCACCCATCGAGTAGAAGGTGTTCATGTCGGAGATCCACTTCGAATTGTAAACCTGAATGGATCAATGGATCCCTGGTCCACAGCAACGAGGCGTTTGGGGGGCAACCTTCAAAGACTTTTACTTCAAGTGATGCCCACCAACTGATATTCTATCTGACACAATTTCTGACATTCTGTCTGACGCTTGTACTGGCTGACATATATTGTGGCATGTTCTGACATTTTATCTGGCATTCTATCTAGCATCTGTCTAGTATAGATTTTCTGTGACATTTGTCCAACATATTCGACAGTCTATCTGACGTTTTATCTGGCATTTGGCCGACATTTATTCTGACAGTCCAAGATGATTGTGGTTTCTTGAGCTGTGCAGATTCAAGACTCGTGTCTGGCCGGGAGAGGCTATCTGGCATTTTTTGTGATATTCTCTCTGAAATCGATTCTGAATGATTCTAATATCTTATCTTCGGGTCCAGCGAAGCCTAGAAAGTCTGCAAGCTTGCTGTAGCACAGCGGCTTAGAGTGGACGCAGAGGAGGCGAAGAGGAGCGGAGGAGGACGAGCGAAGGATGACCAGAGGAGAATCGGAGGAGGAGCAGAGGGAGCAAGAGGAGCAAGCTAACATAAAATCTAGACCCTCACCTGGCGGGTGGGGAACAAAAATCTGGATACAGCAGTGAAGAACAATGTAACAAGCCAAGACTGCTACCAAAGAATCACATGTAATACAATCACATCCGCTATCATCAGTTGCATCTCCTCTTCCATCCTGGATTTCATTCGGGGGCTAAGGCGCCCGTACATAGTTCCAAAGGGCCTACCTATACCTTTACAACTGCCCAATAAAGCCTGTCCAATAAAGATGCACGTCCATTTGCATACCTCTTCAATTAGGGATTTCATTTAGGGGTATGAGCACCCCTACATAATGCACAGGGTCCTGATGAGGAATGCCTCCCACAGCCACATATAAATATCATATATAGCATTTTTTTTACATAGAATATATGCTGCATGCTCGCCAAGAGACAAAGGTGGTGCCCATGAAGATCTGCGCCACGATCGCAACCGCCAAGACCGGGCAGCACAGTCCAATGTGGAAAATCACCCAAGTAGCTAAGGCGAAACTCACATTGTAGGGCTGAGACGTGAGGTGGTGGAAAAAGCGCCGCAAACAACCTGCTTCATCTGGATCATATTGGCCGCGAAAAAAAAATGGAATCGCTTGCATAGCAACGGCGGCCGTCAAATCCCCTGCTGTCTGAGCGACGCCTGCCAATGTTGCCTCAGAACTGGCTCGACCGGTTAGGTTCTTCCATTAAGCTTCAATGCCACCCTTTGGACCCTACGGGGGGAAGAAAAAATGCCTCAAACAAAATCCTGACCAGATTTGTCAAGAACTCATTCCACGCCAAGTGGCATCGTTCCAGTTGTGCACTTGTTTGAAATAGATGGCATAAGTTGCGAATTCAATAGAATAGGCAGAAACGTTGCAGAAGGAACACAGCGCCAGTAAGAATGCAGGGAACCTGGGGTGTGGCATAATCAAAAAAGACATCCATGGAAACAAATAAGGAGCTGCAACAGGGGCTGCGCTGGCCCTGGGTGAGACCCAAATTTATGAACCCCAAACACAAATCACCCAAAAACGCTGTATAGAGCAGCACTTTCACAATTTGGGGCAAAGGTTCATGTTCTTCACTGCAACTTGCAACTTTCACATGTCCACTTGGCCACAGGACAAGCAACAATTTGGCAATGATGCATACGACTTTTTGTTTGACAGAAAAGTCTCATAAGATACACGTACAAATTCATGGTTCCATGTTACCATGAACCTGCTACGAACTGGCCATGAACGGACCATATCAGCCAGCGCCATCCAGGACATGTTCTCATCGTCGACACAGAGAGACACTGCATACCAAAAACATCCCCTTACGAATTACCCCCGGGGGGTTGGGACCCCTATTTTTCTATCAGAAAATGCAGGTTTCAAAATTACAGTCCCTAGAAAAAAAGAACCTGATACAAAACCAGAACAATGATTCCAGAAAAAATCAGGGACTTGTCTACTTTTTTCAAATTAAAAACGGATTTCTGTAAAAAAATGTGATCTAACTGTTTAGTGTTGTCCAACATGCGGAAGATGCGTTTTTTTTCCCATCTCCGAAAGGCAAGTTTAGTTTTTCTAGAGGTTTCTTGTCCGCTTGTTTTTTTGAACCCCCTATGACCAAAGCAGCTTCGAATAATTCGAAAAATNTTCGATCGATTTTTCCATCACGGCTGAGTGAATCGCGAATGCAACAAAATAATGTTTGTGCAACAAACTTCCCAAATGCTAGAAAAAATAACATATGATTTGAAATGAGTGGTCAGAATAAAGATGAATAACGTATATTAAAGATAGCCCCCTTTGTTACCCTGGTGGGGTTGGGTGTTCACATTTTGTAGACACATTTCTACAAACATAGGGGGGCCCTACAAATTGAGAAACATGTCACTTGAACAGGAAAATTTTGGGTCTACAAAATCTAAACATACNCTAAACATACAACCCCACTTGGGCTGGCACCTGAGGCCTCTGGTGCTTCTACAAAATGTAAATCATTGAAATCATCCCACTAGCTATAGGCAGTAAAAAATTGGTTCAAATACCCCTTCAAATTTTATCTCAGAAAAAAATGCATTTTGTAGAGAAACCAGTGTTTGAGAATTAAAAATCAGCTTGATTTACTTTTGCATTTTGTAGAGGCCCCCCGGTTCTGCTCTGTTGTGGTTTCATCATGCTCCATCTTCTTTTGCCGCTCGCACACTCTTTTCTTTACAAATTCNTTGCATTTTGTAGAGGCCCCCCGGTTCTGCTCTGTTGTGGTTTCATCATGCTCCATCTTCTTTTGCCGCTCGCACACTCTTTTCTTTACAAATTCTTTGGTTCTTTCTTCACTCTGTCTTCACACTCTGTGGCGATGCTGATTGATTCTGCCTGTGAATGGATGTTGTTATTGGCTGTTTTTACATGCTTTGAGCCATTTTGAGCCCCAAAAACGTTCACAACAGAAAAAAAAAAACATTGGCCACGGGCCACTTGAGAGCCTCTAGAAAATTGGAAACATGGGCCAAAGGCGACAGAAGAGTCCCTACAAAATCAGAAACCTGGGCAAAGGGCCAGTGAAAGTCTCTACAAAACCAGAATTGTTAAATTCAGATTTTAGGGGTGCTGTGAGGATCATTGGTCCGGGGGATTGGTCTTGGGTGGGCTTGTGGGAATTGACGGGCCGGTGGGTAAAGGTTGGTTATTAAACTGTGTTGTGTGTAGGTGCCGATCCAAAAAAAAACATAGCACACCAATCCACACCAAGCCGAAAAACACAACGCAAAGCAATTCAAACCCTATCATGTCATATCATGGTGCTTTTTGTGTCGATGCTGATTGATTCTGTATGTGAATGNCCTATCATGTCATATCATGGTGCTTTTTGTGTCGATGCTGATTGATTCTGTATGTGAATGGATGTTATTGGCTGTTTTTACATGCTTTTAGCCCCAAAAGCGTTCACAACAAAATCAAAAACATGGGCCACGGGCCACTTGAGAGCCTCTAGAAAATTGGAAACATGGGCCAAAGGC
>BGPT01000874.1:429288-450622 GCA_003297045.1 Symbiodinium sp. clade C Y103 | reverse complement strand
CCTTCTGAACCCTAGAAAAATTGATGGTTTCAAGCCAACAAACATGTCCCAGCTCGAAACGCTCCGAAACGGGGAAACTGCACCCAGCTGAAGGTTTCACTGGGCCCTCCAGGCCACAGCCCCACTGTCTAACGTCACCTTCTGAACCCTAGAAAAACTGAAGGTATGAAGGTTGGAGGACCCTGCGAGACAGGAAAACAGTNAAGGTTTCAGTGGGCCCTCCATGCTTTGTTGGCCACCTGCGGACAACACTTTTTCTCGGGCGCGCTCCCCCTAGCTGATGGCTGGGGTCGGCGGATATACATATATATATATATATAGATATCCAACATTTGATGTGGCCCTTTCATTTTGTCACTTCAGACCTGTTGATGGTCTAGACTTTCTCCTGGTGACAACACCTTCCAGTTGATCAGGACTGGGCACCGTTGCCAACACCCTTGGGCAGTTTCATGGGCTCTGAAAGCCGCAGGCCTGGTAGGGATGGAGATCTGTGACTTGCCATGTGGCGGAAGAGACAATTCAACGCAATCTACTGGCTTCAATGAAATGATATGACATGATGATAGACAAAAACACATCTTATGTTATTCGTGTCATCGTTTATTCCTACTTTTGGTCCTGATGAATGTCCCAATTGAGAACGGAATCGTTTTTTTCCCGGTGGTGTTGCCAAAACAAATGCGGAGCTGCAGGACTGATGAGAGCGACACTGCTGACGAGGAGAGTTTCAGAAAACCTCGCAAGGCGCACGAGCCACAGTGGGGCGATCAGAACAGTATTCGGTCGATAGGCAGGTCTATAGCGGGGTAAAAGAGAATCACGGAAAGGAAGGTAAGGCTCCATATACGCAGACATGATCAGACATGATTCTGGTTGATGTATTGGATGTCTAGTGATAACACGTGATCACATTTGATGACCCTATTGCAACCAATATGGCAGACAATTCCCAGTTACAGCCACAGTTCGGCACCCTTGTGGGATCCCGGGGCTCCGCCAGGACTCAAGACATACGGAGGCAGGGATGAATCAGTTCTCTGTGATGTAATGGGTAGTGGGCGCTTGGTATGCCACGCTGGTATAGCTCATATTCTTTTTGCATCAAGATGACAACAAGTATACAATATACAGTGTAATAACTGCATTCAAATGCATTCAATCCTGACTTGCGGAATTATATTTCCATCTACGATTGACAATTGAGTCTACAGGCACAAACAACATGTTCGCCCCTCGGGTGGGGTGCTCATTTGTTGCTCAGGCATCTCATGCCGATTGGGACTGGGAGAACTGGAAAGATCCCAATGCGGGGTGGGGTGGCCCAAATCCAGGCCATGCTGATGTTGAATCTTGAAATGGAAAGGAATGAATACAACTGGGTCATCTTTTGGGCTCCCCAATTTGCCAATGGCCTGACCAACATGACCAAAGAGGAGACGAGCTATCCAGATGTACCATGATGTACCCAGTACCCAGATAAGTGTTTTCCGTTAAGAAGTTGGTGCAGATCTGGTTGGACTTTGGAAAGGGCTGCCGCAAATGGCATGGCATGCAGTACATGGATAGTGGATCTTGCTGCAAACATGCTAAGCATTGCTTGGCTGCCGTTCAAGGTGGACTGAGAATTGGCAGGGGTGCGCTGCTGGCAAAGTCGCTGGGGTTGGGAAGGACCTAATCCTTTTTCTGAGACAACCCAGCACAGTGTTCACACAAAACATTATAAGAGCCCCCTCTCTCTCTCTTTCTCTGCAGCTGTACCTTCTCTTTCCTCTCCAATCGGAAGTGAGACTGAAGCGGCCAAAGGGCAGGAGAAATCGGATGATTTCGTCTTTCACCCGCATGCAGGGTTGATTCACCAGAGAGAGCTGTGTAAGAACCAGGGGCCTTTTCATTTTTTTGGTTGGGCTATTCGGCTACTCAAGGCATTGCTGCTCAAGACACCCCCCGGATCGCACAGTTGTTGGGGTTGCAGCCATTGCCTAAGCGGGATTTATCCTTTTGTTTGTTTCCCGCGGGTCACGCATTTTGTTTCTACTTGTCTGACCTTTTCATTTCTGGACCCGGGGCTTCTGAGCTTGCATATTTGGTCATTGACTTTGTCTGCCCATCTTGCTCCTCTTCGCTCCGAGTGGTCTTGGTGTCCCGGCACGTAAACTCCCGGGTATTGGGCTGAACCAATACTGATCTGCTTCGCGCTGGTATTTGGTGATCAGCAGTGCTCTCCCAGTTTATCTGGTGAACACCTTTTCGAGGTCGTGGCAGTTTTGGTGTATGTGCCCGACTTTCGCAATCTTCCTTGTCCTGTTTTTGATTCTGCCCAAGGGGACTCCGGACAACTTTTGGTGTGGTGCTTCTTTCTCAAGTTCTTGCACTGGCGTGGACTTCTTTGACAACGGCGACTGCAACGACACGTCGTGTCCATCGACGCCAACGCGCACGTGCTCGACTTCTTTGGTGGTTACATCGCTCCGGTCTTCGTCTTCTGTCATCTCGCCAGTTGTACGATATTCTGAGAGGACGCTTTCACATCACCATTCACGAGATCGACCCTTCCTACGTCGCATTGCCTCAGCTGCGAAAGAGATGGCTTCTGGGCAAAATGCACCTTGGAAGTGCACTCAATGCCGACAGTTAGTGAAAAGGACGTCAGCGTTCTGCCCACGATGTCAAACCCATTGGCAGCAGACCATGGATCATTCTTATATCCATGGACAGAAACAGGCCCAGCAGAATGTCGCACCGCAGAATCTCCAATCTACTCATCAGCAAGATTGGACTTCAGATCCCTCAGCATGGTCACAGCAGGGATGGAATCGACAGCGCTCCAAAAGCCGTGGTCATACTCCCAAAGGTCGACGAGCCAAAAGTGCCAATCGACAACATCAAGAAGGACCTGGACCTCCATTAGTACAATATCCAGCTCCTCCTCAGATCGCAACGCCTCCGCCACGCAAAGGAGCCTTTCTAGCGCCTCCACCACCTCCCAGCACGCCTTGGCCTGGGTATGGAATCTCTGGACAAGGTATGAGTCCACCTATGATGTTTGCACCAGTGCAATCCCAGATGATGCCTCCGATGATGCACATGGGCCCGCCGCCTCACATGCAGCAGCAGCACTCTCAGCAGCCTGTGACTGCGCCTTGTGCTCCAGTATCTATGCAGCATCCAGCACCTCCTGCTGTCGCTTCAGCCAGCCCAATGGTCATGGATGCGGAGACCAAAGTGTTTGTGGAGCTTGCTCGAGCACGCCAATCGGAACTCCCCGAGGATATGCGGAAGAAGGTACAGCAGCTTTCGAAAAAGGAGGGCGCCAAGGCCACTCGCAATTTTCATTCAGCTGTTCGTCTACAAGGACTTGCAAGGTCGGAGTTAGAAGAAGCGCTCCAGGCCCGTGCCAACCTCATTTCCCCATGGAGGACATTTATTGCCGAGGCCGTGAAGACGTGGCAAGACCACACTTCGCTCTTTCAGGCTCAAGAGATCGAGTTACAAGATCGCATCCAACAGGCTCAGAAGAAGTTTGCAGAGGCCAAGACCATTGTCGAGGAGACAAAGGAAGAGGCTGGCAAGGTTCCTACGACCATCGAGGTGCACGACACCGACGACGAGGAGCTGATGAAGGATCGAGAGTCGGCAACGAATTCAACTGTCAAAATCAAAGACAGCTTGATACATCTGACCTCTTCTCTACAACAACTCCACGAACAGGCAATGACCATCGACAGCGAAGAGAAGGCCTCCAAGCGACCAAGGACCTCGTCTCCACGCATCGAAGATCTGGACATGGAGAACAAGTTGGACGCCGACTCAAAATTGCCTGCGTCTACATCTTTTTGATGGCCCGGTCGTACATGACGTACACGTATGACGACCTAGGGCTGAAGAGGCACTGGAGCGTGGATGCGTCTCCAGTGACCATGAAGTGGAGCCATCGTGCCCTTTTGAAAGATGACTTCACAACTGAATGGCAGGCCAGAGATCGTGCTTGTGAACTTGCACTTGCTCTGAACTGCGAAGATCTTATGGCAGGATGTGCTGATTCCAGTTTTCATGCTAGAAGTACATGCACTCCTTTGGCTTTTACCAAGACGGCACCTCCATGTGTCAAGCATCTGCGTGTGGGCTTTGCAGATTCTCTTGACTTATGGTTGGGCCTCGACGATGAGTTCCAGATGTTCAAGCGCACTTTGCCAGCAGACTCCTTTGCATGTGGACTTACGCCTTGGAGTCGAGCTGCTGTTGAATGTTCAAGTGTTCCGACTGGTTTCAGTCATGGTCAGGTTCGTCCTCTTAGTTTCCCTATGACACATACTATTGGGGACTTGGTGAGTGGCCCATTGAATGTCACTTCTCTTTCGACTCAACGACATGATGAGTGGATGCAGACAAGTGATTGCTCTGTTGACACTGTCCCCGGATGCGTTGCCTTCACGTCTTCTGCCGGTTCAGAAGCTTCTCCTCATGTTCCAATTGACTCTCCTGGTGGCAGTGATTCTCCTGATCTTCACAGACTCGAGCCAGAACCCCCTTGGGCGGCTGGGATATGGGAGCTCTTGCGCAACGACGGTCATATTGAATCTGAAGTTGATGGAGAGGGGCCGGTTGTGTTCGTCAATTCGTTCTACATCAACCATCAAACTCACCAACGACACGATGAACCTCGTCCCATGAGATTTGACGTCGATTTTCGAGATTGGGAGAATGACATCAAGGTTGTCTGGGAAGATTTGATTGAGAACGGAGTACCGATCGATGTTTCAGTTGTACATCCAGACCCGCCTCATTCTGCTTTCCCTGACACGATTGCGACGATCATTGTTCACCAACGGCAAACTCATGATAGAGCAGCAATTTTGACCACAGCCATTCACATCTCTGACCCTGTGACAAGATTTATTGTCGTTGCTCATTCTGCTCCACGTTTGACTTCTTCACATCAAATTTTGCAGATTGCTCAAGTCCTCGAGGTTTGTCAACTTCGAGCTTCACAGGGTTTTGGAGTTTGTACCGTGCTTTGTGGACATGACGTCGTTCCTCCTGATGCTGTTCTCAATTTGGATCATGGTCTTGGACTACAAATTCGAATTCCTGCTCCTTTGAGTGAAGCTGAGCAAGAACACAATCTTGTCATTCGTGTTGCGCAAAGCCGAGCTCGTCGAAGTGGGGACAGCTTTGATCCGGCAGCTCCTGATGATGATCCTGAGGCGACTCATCCTCGGCCGGACTATGATCACGTTGCTCCTGAAGATAGTACATCTTTCATGGCTCGACGTCCTCAACCACTTCAGACAGCCACATCTTCGATCAGTAGGAGTCGAAGCAGTTCCAGTCGATCTTTGTCAACTTTGACTTCTGGCTCTTCTCATTCCTCTGACACTCCATTTTGGCGCCTCACAGTTGTGTTCTCTCTTGATGGGCAGGTGCGCTCCTTGAGGCTTCCATGGGGAGACAGACCTCAGATGATTGCTTTGGTCGCTCGAGCCTTCATGCTCTATGAAAATGAGATTGCACAATTGCATCGTGTCTCCCATCGACCTTCTGACTTTATTCAGAACGACCTTGAATGCATTCTTCTGCGTCGTCAGTCTGAAGTACGTCCGAATGACCACATGCGCCTCGTGCTGATTGACTTGACGGTCTTTGATCGTGGGCAAGTTCTACCTACGCAACACAGACGCTTTGTGAGATGGGTTCCTTCGACTATGACCAGACGATCCACGTTTCGACTTCTTGGCCTTGATGAGCAGTGCATCAACCCTTTTCTGGATTCTACCCTATGGCACAACAATGTCATCATTTCAGAACTTGCACATCGACCACTTCGTTTCCATGATGATGAGTACATCCGCATCTTGATTGTGGACCCGGCTTGTGCATGTCCTGTGGAAGATGGTGCTGTTTTGGCTGATGATACCTCTTTGTTCCAAACCTCCTTCTCCACCTCGCTCGTGGATGCCAGCAATGATGCTGTCTCTATTGATTCTCTCTGCGAAGCAGGTGATTTGGACATGATGGGTTCGAACGGCTCCTCCAAGATTGTGCCCATTCTCCACAGCTTCACGGAAGCCTTCCTCAATGCCTTGCGGCTCTTCAATCAGGCGGCTGAGGACCTTCCAGACTTCCCTTCAGATCCTGAGGACAATCTGGATATGCATGATCCATGGGTCCGTTCAGTTTATGATGCCTGGAACGCTCTGGCCACGATAGGCCCTGGAGGAGTTGAGCGTCTCGGACGCCTCGAGACCTGGTTCAGTGACCACCTCAATTTTCAGAGGCGTCACTTTACCCGAATTGCGGTACTCGGAGGAGATTTTGCTCGCTGGGAACAGGAGCTTCGTATCCTATGGAGGGATCATGTTCTGCCAGGTGCTGCACTGGAATTTCATTTAGTAGAACCCCTCCCCGAGGATGCCGCAAATCAAATCATCGGCCAACTCATTCTAGTACAAAGGCCTGTTCGGTTTCAACGCTCGCTGATCATTTCAGTGTACGACAGCGCATACGATAGGGGCATGGCCCATTCAGTGGCTGTCGTCATGACAGACCGGGTCGATCTACACTCTGTCCGCTCTGTTGTGGACGCAGTCGATGACTGCCCCCCTGAGGTTGCGCAGAATGTATGTGCTTTATGGATCGGCAGTCGACAGATGCAAGATCATGAAAGATTCATTGCACGACATGGGCAATCGTTTCGTTTTCTGATTCATCGGCGGCCGACTGACTCCTTCAACGACATGTCAGACCTTGATGATCCTTTGCTTCGAGACCGTATCCGACATTTGTCTGGACTGGGTCCACTTCCATTCCCTTCTACGCTTGCTGTCTTACCTCCAGGATGGGCGCAGGATCTTCATCGTGCTTTTGCAGAATACTCGTTTGTCGAACGTGATGATGAAGGACCAGTAGCATATCTTCAGACGTGGCATTTGAATGGAGTGAGAGCAAGCCGATGTCACCATCCTCGAACGGTGAGGCTTCGTTCCGACGCTTCTTCATGGCAAAGATCAATCACAGACCTCTGGGATGATCGTTTGGACTTACGACTTCCCCTTGACCTTTTCTGGGTTGATCCGGCGCCTTTGAATTCACCTTTGCAGTCATACATCGGTCATGTTCTGGTGCTTCAGGAAACTCAACATGAACAAGCAGCGCTTCTGCTCACTGCTCTGCGACATGGCGATGAGCTGCTTGAGCCGCATCATGTTGCTGTATGTGGTCGGGATCGTCTCTCTTTCTCCGACATTGTTGATCTCTTTCCTATACCTGGTGATTTGCTTCGCATGCCTTTGATGATCAGACGTGAGCAATTTCTCTGGCCGGCAAGACGATCAGTTCGAGTCAATCATGGAGACAACATTCTCATCGAGATTCAACCTCCGGCCCTTCTTGACCATGATGGGCACGTTGATGACACTAATGCGGCGACTCATCTTTTGCAAACTTCAGTCCACCGGACTGCCAGGGCTCATGCACAGCGGCCCCGAGCTTTCGTCCCTGCCGCTGACAGGGTCACCATTACATTGCAAAACTTGATTCCTGCCCCTGCTCGCACCGTTGTTGACTGTCAAAAGGTTGTGTACCTTCGCAATCGGCTTCTGATGCTGGATACATTTGCAGCAGAACTTGGTACCCATGACGTTTGGTGGCATCGTGCCACTTGGTCAGAATTGTATGAGATGCCCATTTGGAAAGGAGAGACACCTCTTGGATTTTCTCTTTACACTGATGGCTCAGCTTGTCGTTCACGGCATGTGGCCGCTGCGGGTGTTGTTCTTCTTGTTCACACCTCGAGTGGACTTCGATGGGGTGGCTATATCTCTGCCTTGTGTCCTCACTCTCCGACAGCTCCATATGCTGAGGCTTCTGCTCTGTTCTTGGCATTGCTCTGGCTTCAGCAGCTTCTTCGTGGTGTTTCTCTTGGCTCTGTATGGTGTGAGATCGCGTATGACTGTGAGCATACGGCTATGATTGCACAGGGTTTACAGGCACCTGCATCTCATTTGGCTCTTCACCATTGTGTCCGTTCTCTGGTACAGTGGCATATGACTGTGCAGCAGCGAGAGCTATATTGGACTCACCATCGTAGCCATCAACGCCATCCGTGGAATGAGGCCGCAGACACTGTGTGTCGTCATGCGCAGCGTTCTGGACAGGGCACCACGCAGCTCGAACCCTTGATTGACCTTTGTACGTTTCAATCTCAAGACCATTGTCCTATTCAGTGGCTATGGCTCCTTGAGAGATCTTTACAAGGACATCCTGAGGCACCTCTCCTTTGTGGACATCATTGGCACTTTGATGTTGGGTCTCCTTTTGCTTCGCAGCCCGACGCAACTCTTCATCCTGCACATTGCCGTCAGCGGGAAGTGGACTCTGCCACAAATGACTGCCCCACTTTTGGATTGCGCTTTGCAACAGCCAACGTTTTGACTTTGTTTCCGGAATCGATTACTGGTGCTTGTTTTATCAGCGCTCGTGCTGAAGAGCTTGCTGCTCAGTTCTTGACAGCTGATCTGCATCTTGTGGGATTGCAAGAAACCCGTGCTCGATTTTCTGGTCATCGTCATACTGATGCTTTCCACGTGTTGTCTGCTGCTGCTACTGCACGTGGACAGGGAGGAGTCCAACTTTGGGTGCGGAAACGCCTTACTTGTGGGACGCACACTATAGATGTTGACATCCATGACTTGAAGATACTTCACGCTACCTCAAGGCGGCTCTTGGTTCGATTTGCACATCCAAGTGTTCGCCTCTTGGTTTTCGTATTGCATGCGCCTTCTGATGATGATGAAGATGTACTTCAGGCCTATTGGGATGCTACGTCATCGACGATCCCGGCGGCTTATCGGACTTGGAATCTTGTGGTCCTAGCTGACGCCAATAGTCGTGTTGGCAGTGTCACGTCCAGTGCAATTCAGGACTTTGCCCCGGAGGAAGAGAACGGCAAGGGTGCTCTGTTTCACAGTTGGCTCCTACACCATCATCTCTTCTTGCCTCAGACTTTTGAGTGTTGCCATTCAGGTTCCAGCTCTACCTGGACTCACCCCAAAGGGTCTCACGCTCGACTGGACTACATTGCAGTTTCAAGCAACTTTCCTGTATCAGCCATCAGCACTTGGATTGAGGATGAGGTGGACCTCACTTTGACTCGTGCCGACCACCGCTGTGTTTGTCTGCGTTTGGATTTGCCTTTTGTCGCTGCAGACCGCCGACGTCGTTCTGAACGTCTTCGCAAGTCTGTCCCCTGCTCTACTGGGGCGGTGTCATGGCTTACGGATGTCCATACTCATGCGGCTTATCTTCATGGTTGGCTGCTTGAACAACAAAAACCACACAGAATTTGGCGCAAACCACATCTTTCCGACTCTACGAAGATTCTGATTGATGCCAAGAAGTTTCATCGGCGAAAATTGCGTGCATGTCAACAACATTGTCGACTTGCTACATTACGTCTTCTCTTTTCTGCTTGGCGTCTCCATCAGGTGGCACGTGATGATTTTCGGCCTTGGCTTCAGCTTTGTGATCACACTATTGCCTGGCATCAATGGGCGTATCATGACGTGGCAGGACGTGTTGTACAGGCAGTACGTGCGGATGACAAAAATTTTTATGATGATTTGGCTGCC
This sequence comes from Symbiodinium sp. clade C Y103, assembly GCA_003297045.1. Lineage (NCBI taxonomy): Eukaryota > Dinophyceae > Suessiales > Symbiodiniaceae > Cladocopium > Cladocopium sp. clade C. The sequence goes on along the minus strand of BGPT01000874.1, from coordinate 440,993 downwards.
TCAGCGGGTGATGCTACAGCTCATGGATGTCAAGCTGTGTGGGCCGCCATTCAGCATGCCTTGCCGCGCTGGAGAAGTAAGCAGCGTGCCAACATGCGCTGCGTTGGTCCATCTATTGCTGAGCAACATCATCATTATGATCGCCTTGAATCTGGGTACCCCATTGACTATGCCGCGCTTGTTGCACATTGTCATCGTGCTCAAACCGAGGCATCTGCTTGTCTTCCTTTGATTGTTTCTCTTGATGATCTTCCATCCAGATGTCAGATTGAGACTTGGGGAGTCGCATCAAACTACGCAGAGCCCCTGGCATTGATTCTGTCCTTCCAGAGACAGTGAAGCGAGCTTGTGCTCAAGATTCGATCCCATTTCATAGTCTTATCTTGAAAGTGTGGATCTTGGGATCTGAACCTGTCCAATTCAAAGGTGGGCTTGTTCACGCTATTGCGAAAAAGGAAGGCGGACATCGAATCGACCAGATGCGCGGGATTACTTTGATCGACATTGTGGGGAAGATGGTGCATTCCTTGCTTCGTCAAAGATTCCTTCCTGGGCTCAATCTACTCCGACAACCCCTTCAGTTGGGTGGTTTTGCCCGGCAAACTACTCTGTTTGCGACGCAATATGTCCGGGCTTTTGCATCCTTGACTGCTGCCCGCAAGCTCTCCTCGGCAGTGCTCTTCATTGACATCCGCAGTGCCTTTCACATGATGATTCGTGAATTCATCTTTGACACGACCAAGCCCATTCCTGACAAACTACGTGAGATTCTGGTAGATGCTGGACTTGACTTTGCAGCAATTCGGGACAATGTTGTCCGGCGTGAGTCCTTCACAGCTCATCATGTCTCTCCTTCTGTGGCACATCTCCTGGCTGACGCTCATGACCATACGTGGTACACCTTGGGTGCTTGTGATGATGTCCATCGTACTGAACGTGGCAGCAGACCTGGTAGTCCCTTGGCAGATGTGGCATACAATTCCTTGATGTCTCTGGTCATACGGGAGCTACAGACGGCTATTGATGCTCATCCTCCTCTTCAGAGAGCTTTTGCTATGTTGGGGCTTTCCGCACCAATAGTGGCGTGGGTTGATGATCTTGCTGTCCCACTCACTGCGGTACATGCCACAGATATGGTGTCTATGCTGCAATGGCTTGCTACAACCACGGTTCGGATTTGTCATACTTTTGGACTGCAGCTCAATTTTAGTCCTGGCAAAACTGAGACGGTGGTGGCCTTTCGTGGACCTGGTGCTCCGGCCTGTCGGGCTCAATGGATGGTACAAGCTCAAGGATGCATTCCCTTGCCTGATCTGTCCACCTCTTTGCGCTGTGTCCCACGGTATGAACACCTTGGTACCACCTTTCAACCAGATGGTGGCATAGATGCAGAGATTCGACATCGCTGTTCTCGGGCAACCATGGCCTATCGACAGGTTCGTAAACCAATCCTGCTCAATCGCCATTTGGATGTTCGCACCCGTCTTCGTCTCTTTGATGCTCTGGTGATGCCAGTGCTTCTGCATGGGGCGGGGAACTGGCCCCTTCTGACAACTATGCAGTTACATCATCTTCATGCCTTGTATCTTCGTTGGCTTCGTTCAATCGTTGGTGATGGTTTTTGGGCAGCCGATCAACGTACGGACCTGCATCTTTTGTTGGCTTGGGGTTTGCCTACTTTGACTATGCGTTTGGCCAAGGCTCGGCTTCTTCATGGATTCCATCTTGTGCGTGACGCTCCCCAGACGGTCTTGGACTTCGTGACCGCCGTGCAAGCTCAGCCTTTTTCGTGGATGACAGCACTTCGGCATGCTGTGGCTTGGTATGCCACTTTGAGTCCATCCTTCTTCAGTGGTGATCCTTTGACTGCGGACTGCAGTGATGTCGTTCAATGGCTCTTTGACCGACGTTTCTCTGGACCGCGTGATGTACGTCGCCTCTTTCGACTGGCCCTTCATCAAGGTCGTACTGTTGGCGATGCCTTGTCTCATCATTTGGAGTTGCAACGTTGTCTCCGCAAGGGTGGCATTGAGTTTGTGGAACCCACGTCGCAGTCGAGGCCCTGTTTTTCTTTTGCGTGTCGATGGTGTGCCAAGTCTTTTGCCACCGCCCGTCGTCTTCGCAATCATCAGTGGTGTGCTCATGGTGAACCTAGTGATGAACGTCGTTTCATGACTTCCACTACTTGCCCTGCTTGCTGGAAACATCTGTGGACTTCGAATCGTCTTCAAATTCACCTTCGTCAAAGCCGATCTCACCCCAATGGATGCTACGAACAACTCACCTGGCGATACACTCCTGCAGATGTGCTATGGGATATTGAGGAGTTATCTTGTGATCGTCGATTTGCTCGTCTTCCGGCTCATGTCATTCCTCATGTTACATCAGCACAGGAACACAGCTTGGATTCACGGGAGGCTGCCTTACGCAGCTTTCAGGCAGCGTGGAACCATGAAGGTCTTCCTGATGTTTTTGATGATACCCAGGGTGATGGCTTCTTTGCGGCTTTTGATGACGTTCTCCATGCTCTACTTCCTGGCGTTGCTTGTGACCTGGATGCTCTTCTTTGGCATATCACTGGTATTGTGGATTGCGATGATCATTCTTCACGCGATGTCCGATATGGCGCTTGGGCTTTGAGTTTGTGGACGTTGGACAGATGCACCTATGCGCGCTTTCCGCATTTGGGCACCTCTGGCTTTGATCGTGTGTTCCGAGCCATTCGCAGCTTGGTTTTGGAATCGCCGGTTGGTCGCCTAGTTTGCTGGAAAAGACGGATGGATGAAGCTTTTTGTCCTTCAGATGCTCATGATGATGAAGTCGACCAGGATGTCGCCGATGCTTCATCCGCTTTGTCGTCGCGTGACCCTGAACCTCTCCCGCACTTGCTCGCCATTCAGGACTCATTGTTTGCTCCCCTTTTTGAACAAGATTTTGTGGGTAACTCTTGTTTAGGGGTGCCTTTGTGTTCTGTGGACGGATCTTCGACGCTGCTTATTCTGCACCTCTTCAGTGGCCGACGTCGCATTGGTGACTGTCATTGGTGGTTGGAGCATTTGGCAGCGCAGATTCTGCCTGACTACCCCATCATGCTCTTGTCTGTGGACACGGCGGTGGACGGAAGCCTCGGAGATCTCTCTACTGGTCCCAACCATGACATGCTTCTGCGGATGGCTGCGAAGGGAGCAGTGGCGGGCAGTCTCACAGGACCGCCTTGTGAGACCTTCTCTGCAGCTCGCTGCTTGCAGATGGATGATGAGCGCGCTCCTCGACCATTGCGTACTCGGGCGCATCCCTGGTGCTTGTTGGAGCGCACGCCCCGTGAACTCCGTCAGTGTGCAACCGGCACTGAGCTGCTTTTCAACTCATTGATGCTGGAAGCGACTGTTGCTCTGGCTGGTGGGGGATGCCTCATGGAACATCCGGAAGAACCACAAGATGAGTCCAAAGTTTCTGTGTGGCGCCTCTCTTGCCACCAGCATTGGATCATGCGGCTTCGTGGCGCTGCCCGCCATCATATCGAGCAGTGGCTTTTTGGTGCAGCTGGTGTCAAGCCTACGTGTATTCGTGCATTGGGTCTTGGACCACCTCAGCTGGTTGGGCGTATCTTCCAGGAGAATACTGAGCCGTGGCGTGTCCGTCCCATGCAAGGTCTGAGAGGCCGAGATGCGCAAGGACGCTTTCGTACAGCAAAGGCGAAGGAGTACCCATCCTCTCTTTGCCGCACATTGGTGCTTGCCATGCTGCGTGGCCTGAAGCATCGAATTTGCTCCGAAGGAGTACGCACCCCAGTACAGCTAACTGGAGCGAGCCCAAGACCTCTCTCGGGATGGTTATCTGCCAGACTATCAGCGAGATTGAGGCACTGAATTTGCTGAACCTGCTAGTCCGCACGAGGTCTACTCATGGCGGCGGAATGAATGAAAAAAAAATTCGGCTACTCGAAGTGTCTGTGATTTCGTGTCATTCTCATCATTTTCAACATTTTCACAATGATCCCAATTGGCTAATTATTTCTTTTCAAAGGAGTTGGAGTTGGAGCCACCAAAAAAATCGTGCTTTCGCAGAGATCGTCAGGTACAAGAGTGGCAAAATGCAGTGGGTTCAGCACCAAGGTATGATTTAAAAGTGACTGCAAGGTTTGCAAACGAATGAGAAAGGTGTTGCTTTATAATCATGAATCAAACAGGAACAGGCCCATTGTGAACTTGTTCATATCATATACAATGTATGTGTGCAATTGATTGGGACGGATCGCTGTGGTAACTGAGGTGGCAAAGACCAAGCCAGGCGCGAGAGAAGATTCATTTGATGGCATGGGCCATGACACTTGGTAGTTTTACGGGCAAGTCCCTCTGTATGTTAGTTATGTTATATGCATGTTATATATGATATTCAATATTTATTGTATATATATATATATATACAAATACACTAATACCGCTGGTTTGCGGCATGGCAACCATCCACTTCTTGGCAAAACTGGCAGGTGCAGAAGCCAAGGCCGCCTCCAAGCCGAGCTGGGCCGAGAAGGTTGGATGAAGTTGGGATGGACCCTGCAAGGAGATGGGTGTGGATATGAAAAGTAGGGGGATTTAACCATCAAATATATACTGTATGGTAATCGGACAGATTTTTTAAATGGAAAACCACCATTAAATTGATAGGCACATAAAGCATCGAAATAAATGGGCCATTTTCCATAGCTATGTTAGATTACCAGATGGTATGGGTCAAGATTAAGATTCTCAAGCCCTCAAATTGGATTGGGTATCTTATTTTTACAGATTGGAAGTTCAAAAACGATGAATCTTGTGGGTCAATCGTTCACCCTTTGATTCATGCCGCGCCCATGTAACCATCCCTTAGGGGAGATATATAAGGATAAGGAGATACAACGCCAACAACATCGCTGAATCAATGTGAGACAATGAACCAATTTGGTTATTTCCCCACATCAAGGTGTATTTCAATAGGAACATCATCCTGGAAGCTTGGGATTCCAGCGGGTTGAGGTGAGAGGCGGCACTCAAAGGTGGTGGCCCTAGAGGATGGCCCGGAGGAGATGCACGTTCACTTGGGAATGGCCATGAGTTTCCGATATTTTCCCAAATAAATATGAATAAATGGGTGATGAAATGTGATGAACAATGTGATGAACATTCCTAATCATCAGCTGTTTGGATGTGAACATCAGGGGAGGTTTTCATACATTCGATTCCCATCAGACAACCGAGTTGGCTGAATCGCCAGTTTTCTGCTCGAAGTCGAACTTGCAATGCCACATTTCCTTTGCTGTGTGACTGTTTCACGCTCGCCCCTTCAAGGGGCTTTGGTAGTGGTGCTTGTATGCTTGTTTGAACTCGCCCTGTCTTGCTTCGTAACTATATAGAAACGGGCAGCAGTGCACAGATTTCCCAGACATCTACAAAGTCAATCTCCTGGAATTTCTAGCCAAAGCATTGGAACCTCTTCTCAAATAGCAGAGGTGGCAAGCGAGACCAAAGCCTGAAGTTGCTGCAGAGGAACTCACAGAAGGGAACTGGGCAGATGGAAATAGTAGAGGAATGGTGGACACCAGACCGACATGGGGCTGATGTTTCAATCCCTAGTTTTGTCCGAAAGCAGGAACCTCAGCTCCACCCCTATACTGTTACTGTATGCATTTGATCGTTGTAAATTAAATTTCAGTCATTGAGTACATCATGCTATATCCCCAGTTTGAGTGGAAAGTGCAGTGGCCACCCTTTAGTGCTCACATTCTTCTTTTCGGAAGAACCAAAAAAACATGTTATGCTGTTATGCTTCTCAACAGACCAAGTTGAGGAAAACAAGTTTTTCAAAAGATTCACAGGGGCCTTTCCTGAATAAGGAGGGCTGCACTGTCTTGGTAGAATCCAAACAGACTTGTTTGGCGTAAGTTAAATGTCATGCTGTTCAGATGGATATCAAGCTGGCAGTCTTCTTCATATCTGGATTTGAAAATCAGGGTTATCCACCGGGGAATGATACGAGCCAAAAAAATTGAACCCTCAAAATAAGATGCTTACTACTAAAGAACGACCGAAGTCCATCAAGTAAACTAACATAGATATGGACAATCCATGGTTTCCATAGGAAATTATCTACAAATGAAGGATTTTTCGTATCTATATTAGTTTACCGCAGGGTACTGTATCCATATGAATCTTCAGTTGCAAGCCACAGGATACTCCTGCAATCGAGTCCGCTGCTCCGGCTGCGGAAGCGTCGACGGAGCCGGAGGATGCGACGAGCGAGGTGGGCGTTGGCAGGTGTCGATGACGTTTTGGTTCCTGGGGATTGCTGTAAAACTACCATCATCTAGCACTTTCTGTAGGAATTATTACCATGGATGATAACTGATGAGATGATTTTTTGCGGATCCCCAAACTCAAAGAATAGTCATTTGCGAGTTGTGGTGATACTTAGCATCATGATTGCTCATCAAGGTATGCTTCTGTGATGTTGAGGGTTCATGCTGATGGCAATGAAGTTGATGTGATGATAACAGCCACTCAGCTGCTCCACCGCGACTTTTGCTGGATTGAATGCCCGCAGAGAAGCTGCCCGTACGAAGTTTGGTTTCGGAGTCCGAGTTTTTCTGTCTTAGGTATTCCAAATGAGATGAATAATTGGCCCACCCAAAAATCGGAGAGGCCATCCTTCTCCATTCCCTATTGGGATGATCCTGATCTCCAGGGCCTCCAGGGCAAGGTGCCCAGTTGGGCAGACAAGGCGCGGCGCCAGGAATCAGACAAGCTTCGCGTGAATTTGGAGAACCCCATAATTCGGAGCCATACATTTTGGATGAGACTGTTGCCTGATTTGTCTTCCCTGTTTGATGCCAAATCGACCTTCATTCTTGTCAGAAGTCTGTTTTAGGTGTAGATTTGGGGGGTCCAATTCTCGATGTGTAGATGCTGGTCATCCATGACTGCAATAAAGCTTGCAATGAAGGTCAGGGCTCACGAACACTGATGAATCCCTGCCAAGTCAGCAGCTTGTCGAATGCAGGTGAAACAGAGTCTTGACAAGTGAGCAAAACGCTGCCTTTGAACGGTGAAGCACGCTGACTGTGCGTTCATCAAACAGAAATTTTAGACACACCCTGCCAGTGTTTCCGCACGCACGACTGAGTTTTTCAAGAAGGAATGCAGCGGACTGTTTTTGACCAGCACACATCCTTTGATTTGATGTCAGCGGAAACATGTGTAGTGTCGGGATCGTGCCGCTCGCTCATCGAGCTTTAAAGAAGGTTGTATTCATATCGTTTCACAACCACAATACGGGCTAATTTTAATTGAAAAAGGAACACAAAAGAGAAGAGCAATTCAGCTTCCAACAAGTAGGAAGATCACTCTGGAACACAAGTTTTGGAGACACCATCGTGATATGAGCTTAAACACTCACCATCGCTTACGTACCCACCATAGTTGGGCCATTCTAGCCTCGTTGCATGGGTGGTAGCCTTCGGGGAGATTAGGGGATTGCACGCCTCTGGTCAAGGCGACACAGGTGCCCCACCAGTCTGATAGAAAGCCACAGTGAACATTGATGCAACATGATGCAACTGTTCCAAATCAAGTTGCGCTTCTTGAAAGTTTCGACAGGTCCAGTCCGAAGCGAGTATTTGGAGATATATACCGAGTATTAGTAGATAGGACATGAGAGGTTGGGTTTTCAGGTGTTGTGGTTTAGATGGCGAATCCTGTTTGCAGCAAAGATCAATGCTGCAGCTGTTCGCTGTCACAGCGCAAAATGCAACACCACAAACATAAAGCACTAGTATTTGACAAGAGTTATCTTAGGCTTGCCTCCAACCATAGGTCTCAACCATAGGTCTCATTGCTATGCAAATATCAACTGTCCAATTGGTGCTGGTTTTATGAAGTTGTTCAGATATAGACACCTCTCCAGCTTTCATAAGAGCAACATTTTTTGTGTTGGGTAATGCAACATGAGATTGAGACAGACGGGCAACCTGATTTTTTTTTTCTGTCGACTGCACAAACTTGTACATTGATGAGGGGCGTGACATCAATGCAAATGTCAGCTCCAAAATGCGCAATGCGAGCATGGCGCTGGCACAGAAGGCTTGGTTGTGTTTTTGTTCTGTTGTTTAAAGCCAAACCATGGACCATCGGTGCACTTGGAATGTTTGTCGTTGCCAGACACACGCCAATTCTGCAGGCGGATGCTCGAATGCTGCGTACAGGCATTGGATTGCATGCACCATCTGTGCCATGGCAACGCCCGCAACGCAATGAGAAACATGTCAAATTCTTGAGCAATGTTGTTTATTTTTTTCTGAAATGAGGTGATCATGTATTCGAAATTGGATTTGTTCTGCGACACACTATCTGTTGACCGATGGGACACATTGATGAGCCTCTGACAGACAGGTGCGCTGTCTTAATCCTTTACCTTCACTCCCGGCCATGCCACGTGTGCCTCTTGCGAAGGTTCTTTGCCTCAGCATATTGGTCTGCAGCCAGGCATGGTGTTGCGGAAATGTTGCAGATTTTTGATGCGATGAAATCAAAGGGCATTCAATTGAAGGGTTTTTGCTTTGCCCGCATTGTGTTTCTTATTTTGTCCAGAAATAGCACAGCACATGCTGTAGATACTTTTATTGAACACCGCAGAATTTGCACCTTGTTTTGGCATTGATTTCCCAGGATGTGGATGGTTCTTGGGTCATTGCACGGTCACTTCAGGTGTCGACTTTCATGGATTTTCGCCACGATTCCGTAGACATCCGCGAAGAGGTAGAAGCAATCTTGGGCGGTGGATTCGGAGACAAGGGTAATCCATGCTGTACTGGACTTGGAAGAATAAATGAAATCGACATGAATCGACTTAAACGCAACTAGTAGTGACAGTGAATCAATGTGAATCATTGTTCATAGATGGATCTTGATCTAGATGATCAAACGGTGGACGTTCAACTGGGACAGGGTGCCAGGTTGCAGAGTTTTCCCTCCAGGTGGAGATTCCCAAGCCACCCGGGCGACCTTCGATGGGTAGCGCGCTGCCGATTGCACCTTTGCTGTCGGCGCTGTTTGGTTTCGCCGTGGCAGCAATGGTCATGGTACCAGCTGTGCCAAGCTCAGTGATACAGATTCTTTCAAATCATGCAATCTTCCATAAAATTTCCTGTGGGACAATGTTGTGATGTGAAAGGCCTTGGTTTCAATTTCACCTTGGTGGCTTTTTCACTGAGCAAGGGATTCCGCAGAAAATTGCCAACAAAAACGGAGTTTGGGAACACATCCATTTCAGAAAGGCTCGTTGATTGTTATTGACCCCTTCAGATGTTCTAATTACGGTTGTTTCATCATTTGCTGCCTTTCAATCTGGCAAACGCAAGCTGAGAAATATCAATGAGATACCCAGATTCCCTGCTCAGAGGCGATCTTGGGTCCAAGCATTTCAATGCCTCCAGCCTTTGGGGTGCTCTTCTACCAGCTGGCATTGCTGGCAGGGCGCGAAGCTTGGTGCATCCGCTTTCTGGACTGGATCAACTAGATGCACCTAGATTGTTAGTACGCAGCAGGTCTTGGACTCTTCATTTCTCGCTGAGAACGATCGGCAACAGGGAATTGCTTGGTCAACTCCGTCATTTCTAAGCAGCCATTATTCGGAACGTCCGCGAAGGTCTGCAGGTACTCTTCATGCCTATTCATGCAGTGAACAAACGGTCAGAATTTCCAATGCTCTGTCGTTTCGTTTGTGCTCTCAGGCAAAGCTGGCTACCCCGACTGTTGTTTGCTACTCTGGGTGTGCCGGTTGCGTCAGGGCCGCAGGTGTACGGGACATAGACCTCGATGGTAAGAACAAGTGCTGTGGGGATGTTTTGTGATCATAACGAACCCATTTTTTAGATATTTTTCGTGTGACCACATTTTTCTGGTTGTTTTACGGGTTCAATCCTTTCATAATTTTGTTGGTTTCTACCTCTCCGCGCTGTTTCGCAGAAAATATGCAAGGCATGGGCTCTTGTTGGTGCCGAGCATTGGCTTCCAGTATGCCTTGCTGGGAGCTTGGAGATAAACAAAATACTGAATAGCTTGATGTCCCAACACCTTTGACGGGGGTCTATTGCACTCTGCAGTGATATGAAAAGATGCATCCTCTTTCCGTCGATGAGGCCCGCACTAATTGGGCCAGCAGCAGGCAGGTTTCAGGGTGTAGGCCTTCAGTTGTGTTTCATTTGCAACACCAACCTTTTCCTCTCCTGTCTTAAGACTGAATATGCACAGGCAGAGGGTTGCGCAATTCCAAACTATCTAGCTGAATCTTGCTACGAAAAGGTCAGTCATTCTGGTTTGTGTTTTCACCTATCTTTTCCAGGTCTTTCTGCTGCCCACTTCTTTGGTGGCACAGATGGAGTCCAACTCTGCCTGGTGGCGGTAGTTTTTCTGATGGTCTTTTACGGTTGGCCTCTAAGGAAAGCCATTCTTGGATTGCTGGAGCTGCTAGATGTCTCTCAGAAACCACATGAAACGAGCGTATCTTATTTAATTTTCCAACGAACAGGAAGGTTTGTGGCTTTGATTTTTTCAAGGCTGGTCGAGTTTGACCATGACCATGACTTGAGGTCTCTGCATGCTGAGGGTGATGAAAATTGGGCATTGGCGCTGACCAGCGATCTGCCTGGGGCCTTGGATTCTAGGGAGATCTTTGTCTCTTGGTCTGAGCTCCGCTATTCCCGTGTTGAAACGAGTCAACATTGACCGGCTCAGGTTTTTGGAACTGGTACATACTTGTGCCATTGGGGTAGCGGGTAGCTCTATCGGCAGAAATTTATAAAGGAGGGTCATTTATTTTTGGATTTTTTTTTGGGACAGGTTTTGGATTTTTTTTTGGGTCTCCTGGTTCTCGCTTCTCTGCTTTTGTGCTTTTCTGCTTCTCTGCTTCTCTGCTTTTCTGCTTTTGCGCTTTTCTGCTTCTCTGCTTTTCTGCTTCTTTGCTTTTTGGCCTTTGTGCTTTTCTGTTTTTCCTGCTTCTTTGCTTTTCCGCTTTTTGCTTTTCCTGCTTCTCTGCTTTTCTGCTTCTTTGCTTTTCCGCTTTTTGCTTTTCCTGCTTTTCCTGCTTCTCTGCTTCTCTGCTTTTCTGCTTCTCTGCTTCTGTGCCTTTTTCTTTTCTGCTTCTCTGCTTTGAAACCTCAATGCAACCCTAAGTAGCCCCCAAATAACACTTTAAGGAAACGCTAAAGATTGATACAATAAATGAAACCTAAAGAAAGCCTAAAAATACAATAAATGAAACCCTAAAGAAACCCTAAAGATACAATAAATGACACCCCAAATGGAACCCTAAATAAACCCTAAAGAAACCCTAAATGAAACCCTAAATAAACCCTAAAGAAACCCTAAATGAAACCCTAAATGAAACCCCAAATAAACCCTAAAGAAACCCTAAAGAAATCCTGATAAGAAATCCTGATAAGAACCTTAAATAAACCCTAAATGAAACCCTAAATAAACCCTAAAGACACCCCAGCACCCTAAAAGAAACCCTAAATGAAACCCTATTTAAACCATAAAGAAATCCTAAAGGTATGATAAATGAAACCCTAAGACACCCTAAAGATGCAATAAATGACACCCTTAATGAAACCCTAAATGAAACCCTAAAGAAACCTTAAAGAAACCCTAAATGAAACCCTAAAAGAAACCCAC
>BGPT01000874.1:417871-429251 GCA_003297045.1 Symbiodinium sp. clade C Y103 | reverse complement strand
GCAAAATGACAGGTTCAAGTTCCAAACTGTTGCAAATACAAGGCAAATGGTACCAGAGCAGAAACCCAAAAAAAATTCCAAAACCTTGCCCAAAAAAAATTCCAAAAACTATTCAACACCCATTTATAAATGGCCCTGCTGATTGGACTGGCAGGAGGGCTAAATATACCTGGTCAGTGACTGATGTTTGAGGTTTCAGGTGGAGGCCCCTTATTTTGGTAGCCTCCGAAGTTTGGTCCACCTTGACTTAGCTTTCTTGTTGCTGGTTCTGAGGCCAAAGATGCGGACCCAGCTCTAGAAAACAGTGGGCAGTCGGGGCTTGATCTCTATTCCGCAAGGATGTTCCGAACTCTGGTTGATGAAAGGATGCAATGCCCGTTGAAGCATCACGGTCTCAAAACTCGGCGCTCAGGGTATCCGTAAGCAGCTACTGTATCTCTTGGGAAATTGACTCTGAGGCTATTTCATTGGAAGCTGACTGGGCTCAAGCAAATTGAAAGTCGAAAGAATCCACATTTGCTGAATGACGTCATGGCTGATCAGCCGGCGGCTGAAACGAAGCAAAAAATCTAGTCTGCAGGAAAGTTGCACAGATCCACACGGATCAGATGGCCATGATTTTTTCCATCAGTGCGGTCAGATATTGATCGAAGATCCCGTAGGTTTTTCCCCTCATCCCCAAGCGCGACGGTGGACCTCCAACATGCCATGGGTTGTGCGGGCTCGGCGTCCAGCAAGTATGATGCAGCGCCCAAAGAGGCAGCTGGAACAGAGGCGGAGGTGCTGGGGCTTGGGACATCTTGGGACCTTTTCAAGTGATGTCACACGGCATTTTGTTTTGATTCCGTTCTAATACATATATATATATAATTATATATATAGGTACATATATACTTGTATACAGACATGGTGTGAAGCATTTTGAGCAGTTCTAGTTCCAATGACTTTTGCACACCCAAGTTGAAGAAAACATGAAAGAAATGGCTAGTGAACATTTCATGAACAAAGGCAGTTGAAACACTATAGCAAGCAACAGCAGCCGCTCCTCCACAGTGCACTGTTTGTCTGGATATCCACACATATTCAGCTTTGCATAGGCCTCAGGTGTTTGCACCTAGACAAACTGCAACTTAGAATCTGGCATGTGAAATGGCCCTTTGCTTCCTTTGCACAACCAGGCAGCGTCCTATCCATCTGGTGAGTGGCGGGTGGAGGCCCTCGAATTTTATTTGGAGAGCCTTCAGCACTTGAGATTATTCGAGAGAAGCCTTGGTGTTCCATCCTGTTCAAAAGCAATCCTGAGAATAATGAAAGCTCACTTGCCCTGTGTGGGTATTCTTCACCAGTAATTGCAATCCTGCATCGTGTATTCCTCCGGAGAGTGTCAACGTTCGCAAGAGGTGGTGCCTAGCCACTGACCATAGATGATATAACTTTGGCACTCACAGGCCATTTTGTTTGAGTCCTTTCTCAATAGGCCCAATCAGCGATACACGCATCCCAATAAAAAGGTGGGAAAATGGGGTCAGCGCTAGCCAACGGATTCCCCAATGCAAGAAATTCCGTGAGCAACTCCGTGCGTCAGTTCGCCACGGCTGCAGGAATCTGCGGAGGAGTGGATTCCCCTTGATCAGGAGATGCCAATGAAGATGCACGTTTTGCCATGGACCTTCACACCAGAGAAATTCAGAGGTTGTCAGTTAATAGACATCTATGGAAATTGTTTGTACCCCCAACTATTGCTGATGAATGCTCCATGATTACTGCTTTTTTACGATTTCATACCCAGGTATCCCAATTGTATAAACCGCAGCCTTTGTCGCTGCTTTTTTCAAAGGAGATCGGGCAACAGCTCTTGCGGGCATACTTTGACGGTCAACTGGAGGCTGCATTGTGCTGTTCGGGTCACTGGGATCTCAAAGGACACGGCAGCCAGATCCGCTTAGACAATTGGGACCGGTCATTTTGAATAACCCTGCGTGGAAGAGTTGTTCAATCAGGGTTATGGTGGTTGTTGAAAAAAGGAGGGGATTGCTTTGTTTTTGGGAGCAGGGGCTTGCAATACATAAAACCTCTTGTTAGGTGTTGACTTGCAACTCTGTCAGCATTTTTCTGCAAGACAGCCTTTCCATAAATTTCCAACTATGCAGACTATCTGCTGTCGATGGTTTGTGCATTGTTGCCTTCTTTACCAGGCAACTTATGCGCTGCCGACCGGGAATTTCCACGTGGATTTCTATCAGCAGCTGCAAACTCAGCAGGAAACAGGAAGGCAATGCCGCATCGCTTGGTTCGATACCAGTGCGGCCAGTGCGGCTGGCTACACAGCTGGCTACGCTGCAGCGAACGTGGAGGGCTCCGATGCAGCTGGTGAGGTGAGACCTGGATGAGGGAAAGGGAAACTAGGAAGTATGAACCGTGTCATGTAGAATACGTCAAGAATCCGAACAGTTGTCTGACTTCTTAGCAGAATCACAACCGACGATTTTGAATGGCGAAAACCACACATATATGTGCAAAAATGGAATCCAGCAGTATGGATGCATGTAAAGGGCATGAATCATTTCACAGATGATATAATTAAGACCCTGACTCCTTTGCACGAACCAACATTGTCCCTCAGATTGGATACAGACCCCAAGTGCTCTGTGTGTTAAAATTGCAGCAAGTCACATGACCCATTTGCACATCACCTGCCTGGTGGCATCCAGGAGTTGACTTCCATCAATCCAGAAGTCTACCTTGGATTGGACACTCAGTGGGCAGTGGTGAAGGAGTGGGTACAGTATCCCGGCAAAATCACGTGTCTCAGTGGATGGATTTCCCTACGATGAAACCCAAAGACCACTTGTGGCCTGACTATTGCAGAAGTGAGAAGTGATGCAAAAACTACCAAGATCAGGCACAAGATCCAGTTGTGTTGGAGTGCCGATCTTGCAATCAAGACAGAAAACTGCACGAGTCAGGGGCAGAAGGAACTGGTGCGTGTCAAGCTTTTTCTATCCCCTTAAAGTGGATGGTCTCTGAATGTTTCTGATCCCAAAACACAACCAGACATATAAGCAGGTATTTGTTGGCCCATTGAACCCCTGAGGGCTTGACCCATGTCCAACTAGCGACCCAACATGAAGCCATTGTCGTTGCCATTGCTGTGCCAAGGCGGTGAGTGGCTCATAGAGGCCACTTCGGGGGTGGTTAAGGTTTTCTTCGGTGCAAGGTGGAAGTGTTCTGATTGCACTCTGGGGATGGAGGAAAGAAACGATATTTCCCAATCGGATCGCGTCCAGTTTTCTTATTTGCTCAAAGAACTAAGACGCACAACCTGACCCCTTGCAAAGAAAGGTGCACAATTCAAAAGTAAGAGGGCTTAGGACTTGAATCAACGGTTTGCAAGCTGCTGGCTCCAGGATGCAGAAGGTTCCTGGGTGCGCTTGGATCATGAGATCTCTGCGCAGCTGTTGGTGGCTTGGTACTGTGGGGAGCAGCTGTTGGACTATTCCTTTCAGGCTTGGTACCCTTTGCCGTTCTACACCAAACTTCATCTGTTTGGCTTCGAAGATTCCTCATCCTCCATCCTTGCTGCAACATGCTGCAACCTGGCAGGGGGCGTCTTTTCAAGTGGACCTCACTGTGTGGGTGGGGCAACCCAGGTGGGAAGGCCCCTTGGGTTGTGACGTTGCTTGCAGATGTTTGGCAATTGTCCAGGATCCGAACTCCTTGATTTCAAAATGATGCAAAAACAACTCAACAAGCAGTGGTGTTCCCTTGAACCACGTCTCATTAGGTTCGGCTTTGGGTTTAGCTCAATTGTTTGAACTTTGAATGACTTTTGAATGCTTCGTTTAGTTGGCCATCAGATTCGATATCTAAAACTTCCCTCGCTTCATACAGATCCAAGCATCTCTAAGAGTTCATTGGGTCAAGGAACAACGCAATGTCGAGACTGGGGAGAAGAAGAAGATAGTTTGGCCAGGGCCTCGTAAGGGCTGCAGAGGCTGGCCCCAGCTGAAGGTGAGATTTTGTTCACAAACAACTCAGCAGCAAACAGTTGTGTTCAGATTCGGGCGGGAAAAGAAGCGTTGATGTTGATCCTTTAACCATCGTACAGTACTTAGACTTTTTCTGTAGTCTTATTTAATCTTCCTAGCACATGGTTTCCATGAAAATCAAGGAAGCTGGCTGGACATCCTCTAAATCTTTGCTCAGTGGATCCAGGAACTCCAGTGATGCTTCGAGTGAAGGTGATGCAGGCGTTGATGTTGTGGATGTTGCAAGTGCTTGGCCTGGGAGCAATACAGCGCCAAGCTCTAGTGAAATGTCTACAATGTTTTCAGTGATATTTCCAATATGTAGCTGCGATTGATTTGCGATTGATTTCTTGTATGGGTGTAGTCATGTCGTGTTTTGATTTCTACGAAATAATGGGAGACTTGCATGAGGGGCAAATTGCAATCATGATGGACCAAGACGTTCCGACTTTTGAATGGCTTGTTGCAACTTCTTCAAAATGGGCGAAACTGATCTCCTTTGCTGCGAGATGACAAAGTCAAAGACGGGTAAGCGCAGCTGTGATGTCATGGAGCAGTGCTAACGAGGTGCTAATGTGGAATGCGTATTATAAAGTTCTGGACTGAAGACCAGTTCCGATCATTTCAATGCGGGATATCTCATTCCCCAATGACTGCATACAGATCATATACTGTAGGTCATATAGGTTCCAGGTTCTAACCATGGGCCAGGCCAGAGGGGACCAGATTAAAATATGGGATATGGAGGTTTCCTAAAATGGGGGTACCCCCAAATCATCCATTTTAGTAGGATTTCCTATTATAAACCATCCATTTTGGGGTACCCACATTTCAGGAAACCCGTGGAGGCCTTGCTGACAGCGCGGAAGGCAAGGAAGGCGCTGCTGCGCAACTGATGAAGATCACGTTTATTCCTGCGCCATTGTATCACACTGGGCACACCTTGTTGACCTTTGAGTACCATGCATTGCCTTCATTCAATGCCAGATATTTCGCATCATGAATCATGATTCATGATCATCATGGGATTTTCGTAAAGATCATGCATGTTGGTTGATTTCTGGGAGCCTAGCACCAACCCATACGCGTGATCTGTGCCCAGATAGCAGCACTTGGCTGGACCCTGGTGAGGCAGGGGGCTTCGGGCCTGGTGTTTTGTGGGGCCGTTTGTCATTGGAGTTTGGCAGGTGGGCCAACTTCTGAGGTCTGTTTCGAGGAACGGTATGGAACGGTCTTCTTCCATATTGCCTTTTTCTACTTCAAATCTAAACTTGGGTGATTTGGTACTGAAAAACGTTTTGTACAATTTCTTTCTTTGGGGTTGGAGCTCATTGCAAGTCGTGGGTGGTGTCCAAAAGATGCAAGAGGGGCCAGTTTGATGCTCTCTGGCGGATGAGTAAGTTCCCAATAGATTGACATATTTGAATCTTTTGCAACCAGATATGCCATGATGGATAGTTTCCTATATATCACTCGGTGCTTCACTTTTTCTACTTACTTAGTGACCATCCATGCTGTGATCTCAGGAGGCTGAGAGGCAGCTTTGGGCCGCCCTCAACTCTGGGCAGCAAGTGGTGCGTTGGGGGCTCAGTGGAGATGTTTGGCCCTGGTCGGCCCTGGACCATTTTTTTTCTCAATTGAAAACCATCTTGGGCGAATGCTTGGTGCAGGTCGAGGTTGGATGTTTTTCTTGTCAGATGCATGGGATGGTGTGTAGTGTGGTGACATTCCGGTGAGTTGTGCCTGGCATGTCTGAAACTTGGCAGCAACCAACTCAAGCCGCGTCGCCTGTTTGGTGTTTTGTTTTCCCCTTCCTTCCCATCTTTTTCTATCTTTTTCTTTTTTTCAAGATTGGCTGTAGGTGTTGAATCCCAACTAGAAATTGTGCTGCTCCCAATGCAGCTGCAAGGTTACAGCGTCAATGGTTGCCAGTTCGAGGTAGATGTCGTGGCCAAGCGGCATCTGTGCCACTGAAATGTTGCTGCTTGAAGAATATGACACCAGATAAAACGGGATCTGCCTTGCTTTCACAAAAACGCAGCACCTGTTGTGTTGGATTGATTTCATGAAGAACCCAAATTTCTGAGACAAAACCAAACTTCAGAAAGCCTCTGTTGTATCTCACGCTGCCACAAAAGTTCCACCAGGAGTGGCGTTGTCGCCTCGGGTCCCCCTTCCTAGGTGAACATGATCCAGACCAATTTGTCCACCGGAGAGCGCTGGATGATTGCTGTGGAGGATGGCCCTGGAGCTGAGGTGCTACCAAGCATGACAGCTGCGTGGAGAAAATCCATGAAGATCCGATCTACACAATTAACATGGGATGATATATTATATATAAATATTAGGTATGCACACTTGTTTATAAATTATATATACATAAATATGTGTATAGGTACAAATGTATACTGTATGCTGATTTGCTGGCAGAGTTTGCCCTTTGAAACTCTTGTGGTCCTTCGCCATTTCCGGGCAGACTGAGAAATCCGCATTTCGTCCGTTGGCGCCTGTTCCCTTTGCCCAGGTGCCGGAAGCCGGAAAATCCACTGGGGAGCCGAGCACCTCCAACCCTCTGGAGGACGCTGTGGCCGTTGGGTTTCCTGCCTCGTGACGTGGGTTTGGATCCAAACTTCGGGTCTACTCCATTTTCGGTAGTCAGCCAGCCACTTCTTGGCCAAGTTTGGATTTTTAAGCCGAATTTTGGTTGGTGAAACCCGGTGTATACTAATGAAACCAGCCCTTTTCACAGCAAGTCTTCCTCCAGGCAACGCAGGTTCCGGAGCCTTCCCCCGAGTCTACAGCCTTTGCTGGGGAGCTTGGTCACAAGTTCACTGCTCTGTGCAGGGATTGCGACCACCATCCAAAAACATCCCTTGATTAAGCTGCGATGTTTTCATGCTTCGAGCAAAGAACGGATCAGCTTCTTGGCCTTGGGCCCCCGCAAAAACACCTGTGAGTCCTCAACCTTCGAAGGCTGGAGGTGCTTCAGAGCCCAGAGCAGTGCCCACTGCGAAGGGTGGACGGTTGGACACCCAAGGAGGGGAAACACTTGCTGCTTTCCAGATGGAAAATCAGGGGTATGTTGCATTCATTTACTTTTATACTTTTATCTTTTGTTTGAGTGTTTGTTATCTTCATGAAACTGATGCATTTGGAACTATTTTGGTGTCTTCTTACATTTTGTAGATGGATTGCAGACTGGGACTGGTGCTCTAGATGGCTGTCATGTAGACCAGGAGGCTGGGACAAGACATGGCATCGTTCGATCCGAGGCCAAAGGCTTTCATCTACAAGGCTGTGCCGGATCCTGGAAGGCTCGGTCTCGATGGTAGAGTTGGAATTTGCGTGCTGACAGCCATTTTTTGGGTTTATCTTCTTTTGTCCTTCTTTGAGATTTGAAGAGTTTGACTTCTTTTTTTTCCGTCTTTGAACGTATTATTGTCCCAACATTTGTGATGTTGACGTTTGCGAGACACCTGTCGATGGTGGACCGACAATCAAAATAAGCTGATCGCATCATGTTCGGCATCCCTGCTTTTGGAATTTATTTCAAGTGGAAAATGCCTGTTGTATCCTGTTGTCATATACTATCACATAATTTCCTGTACCAAAAGTAGTACATTTCTGCATAACTACGCATGCGCATGGATTATGTACGCAGACCATCCATACTTTATGACACATTCATCACTATAAACTATGCATGACTGGTGTTGAGAGGTGACATTGGCAATGAAAGGAAAGCGCTTGTGCGATTTGACATGCTCTTGTCAAGACTTGTCTCATCTCTTAAGCAGAGACTTGGAGCAGCTCCAGGGTCTTCCGGTTCTACCCTGAGGCCACCTCCAAAACAGAAGAAATGGAGCCTTGCACCAGGTCAAAAGCAACGACTGGCCCCGAAGGTGCGATGCCGGGGAAAGCGTTCCCATGATGTCCTATGAATCAGCACTACTGGTGATATTGTCACAGCTAGAGTTGAGGTGTTGCACACAAAGACATGATATGTATACGTATGTTTACATATAACGTACACATGCGTACGCAGTTATAGTATAGACACTGTCTAACGCCAGTGTGTGTGTATATATATATATATAAATGGTAAATATGTGATTTGTATATAGCTATATAAACATCTATGTATATATATATATACATATAGAGATACGTATGGGGAGTTATATGTATTCAAAACCACCAATGCTATGTATTGTCACTGCTCCCTGCGGCTTCCAGGCGGCTCCCAAGAACCGGCCTGCGCCGAACACCGGTGCGGGGAAGAGCGGCGCGGGTGGCGCAAAGGTGGGAGGGATCAGGGTTCAGCTTCAGCCAATCTAAAACAGTGGCATCCGTGGCAGTCCTCATTTCAGATTTATTATACATCTCTACGGCAGATGGAATCCCGTTTGAAGAGGCACGCTCCATTTGCAGTTGGAAATAGTTGGAAACTGAAATTGTGGCAGCGGGTATAACGGCATAACCAGCAGCTGGTATGTGGCAGCTATGTGGCATGATGTAAAGATAGAAGTGCCGTAGCCGCTGTAGCCGCTGCCAGGAGCTGCCCCTTCCGCGCAATGTGGAGTGGCCCAAAGGTGCCAAGGCACGCCGCGTGGCAGAGGCGGTCTACGCCGATATGCACAAGTCGCTCGGGTGAACCATGGACTCCACCCTCTGGTTACTTAACATAGCCATGGAAAATCCCCGAGCTAAATGGAGGTTTTATATAATGGGAAAGTCATCCAAAATTAGCCATTTTCAATGGCAATATTAAATATAACCAGAGGGTAATATAGTCTATGGATGTATACATATAACATCGACAGACACATCTCCCCTAGGATCGGTTTGATGTATTTTGACATTCTTGATCTCATTCTTGCGAAGACTGAGGGTTCCGTCTCACATGTCTTTGAGTAGCGCTATGGGTTTTCCAGTGGTGAAACAGACCATCCAGTGGGGTTGAAGGAAGAACGAATGAACCCAAAAATCTGATTGTACCTTGGTTGTATTCATGACGAAATAGGGGTAGCATTATGTAGCATTAACATGGCTGCTGCAGTTGGTGCAGGGGACCATGCATTTTAGTTGTTGGGATTGCGGAATGGTGAACCCGGCCACCTGAGGTCTCGCGAGAAACCTTTGGCGCATCGGCGCAGAGCCTACATGGTGGCCTGGCCGCACTGGTGTGCGCAGTGTCGTTGGAATGACATGTGACATATGTGACATGGACCACTTTTTGTTGGTTCGTGAAAGTAGTCCTTTGCAAATTTGGAGAATGCCCGAAACGTGGCTTCATTGTGTCCAATTTCCCGAGAGCATGGGTCGAGCTGGTCGTGTCTGCAGAGGCAACTTCCATGAACTTGCCCCAAAGTAGCGAAACCTGTGTTGGTCCCAAGAAACCTGGTAAACGAAGGGGGGCTTGTGTAATGCCCATCACAGGGTGTGCCTCATTCCTATTGAACCATATGCAAGCCTGATTTAATACGTGTACCCTGGGGCTGACAATTGGTCCAAGTCTTCATGCAGGCGGCATGCCTCAGTTGGCACCCAGACAAGAATCTGAAGCACCAGGAGAGCTCACAGCTGCCAGATCGGTTTTCATAATAGCGAGTGAACTTCAGTGAACTGGTGGTTGGCGAGTGTTGGTTCGTTCAGAAACAAATGCAGGGTTGAAGGAGGATTGCTTCTTTTTGCTTCTCCTGAGACCGCACCAGTTGTGTCTCATGTCACAGATGTAGGCGTTGCATGCCCGAACCCATGTCCTTGGTGACTTTTCCCCGGCCTTTTCCATTGTATCCTGCAGCATCAAACTCAAGTGGCAGCAGCTTTGCCTAAGGAGGTGGCGACCGAAGTCTTTCAGTTCCTGCAAGGTGTGAAAGATTGGTACTTTGAAGAAGCTTGAGAAGTACTCCCCAACATCCCAAATATCCCGAACCAAACCTGGCGGGAATGCTTAGCAGCTGCTGAAGATCAGTGGCGGCGTCTGAAAGTTGAGAAAAGGGTCCTCGAATGGGTGGAGTTTTTGATGGCAAGCTGAAGCTCACAAAGGGGAAGCATCTCTGTAAAGAGAATGAAGCATGGTCGACATGAACACTTGCTTCCTGCGACTTGCGCCTACAGGCTGGTGTCTTTTCAGCCCTTGATACTGGCATTTTTCACAGTCAACTCAGCATGGACACAGCAGTGAGCAGATTGCAGACACGGGGCTCAAGAAGGGCAGAGTGCGATGCTGCGATCATTTGTGCATATGATCAATGCCCAATCCCACTCTGGGTGTTTTCCTATGGGCTCTTGGTTCACGATGGGATAGGCTTCCACTTGGCATGAAAAGATGTGGACCATGTGCTGGATGAGACACGGAACAGAACCCTCAGAATTTGCATTGAAGACAATGTGCTCCTCAGCCCTTCACAAAACTCTAGGTCTTTGCATTCAGTTTCTTTCAATCCTTCTGCCCCCATTGCAACAATCAAAAAACACATGATTGCAAAGTCCCAAAACAGGCTCCAAAGGTTGTGACAGTGTTAGAGGAGGAAACAACTATACGAATGCATGGGCTGTCCTAGTTTCATTTCAAGAAATTGCCATGACATCGCTGGAAGCAATGGATCAGGACACTTCGAATTTGTATGCCAGAGCGTTTTCAGTGATTCAAATCTGATTTGATCTCAGGGCATTTTACCTGTTGACTGGCTAGTCTTTCCCTGCTTGTTTCTGGTTTTTGAGCAGAGTGAGGCCAATTGGGAGAATAATTGGGAGGGTCCTCAGGTACTTGATGTCGATATATTAGTTGCTGTGACGCATAGACCTTCTCCCTCTTGGCAGCAACTTAGAGATAGAACTTCCACATTTCACCCGTCTGCAATACTGTAGACATATCGCGAAGAGTAGTATGTGGCAAAAGACTTTAGACCCAAGCGGACTGCAAAGGTATGAAAAGTGGGCCACAAGAAATTAAAACGTCCTGAAGAAAAATAGGGTAAGTTGACACTTAAAACTTCTTTCAGTGCGACGCTTTGGCTTTCTGATTGACTTGGCATTGCCTCAGCCCACCATCCTGAGGAGGAGAATGAAAAAGTTGTGGATAAGCTGAGCAAGATGAAGCCCAATGAGCATCTCAGCAAAACTTACCACGCTACAGGGTTGAACCTTTGTGGGTCCAGACACTACTGGACTGGCTTGAAATCATAGTTAGCAAGGGAACCACAAGATACATAACTTCTCATTGGCTGATTTCTTAAATATTCTTTACATTATTTAAGGGCTACCGCCCCTGCCGCCGACCCCGGAAATCCCAAAGCAATGTGGAAAAACTTCCTAACGTCCCTTCTGAATTCCTGTAGAATAGAATA
>BGPT01000874.1:399069-415344 GCA_003297045.1 Symbiodinium sp. clade C Y103 | reverse complement strand
CTTTTGCCAGCTGCCTGCTGCCTGCTCCTGCTCTTGCTGCTGCTGCCTGCTAGCTTTTGCCAGCTGCCTGCTGCCTGCTGCTGCTGCTGCTGCTGCTGCTGCTGCCTGCTACCTTTTGCCAGCTGCTTGCTGCCTGCTGCTGCTCCTGCTGCTGCTGCTGCTGCTGCAACCTCTCTTCCCTAACGCGCTCCCCCTTGCTGTCGACCGGGGTCGGCGGATTCAGCATGAAGCACTTTTTATCGGACCTGAATTGGTTGTATCTACTCTTTGATGGTTGAAGTTTGGAACCTCCCAAGCAGCTGCATTTCAGGCTTGATTGATTCTTGACGCAAGCAAGGACCACAAATGCTCCGAGTGAGAACATATCCAAGCATATCATGGTTCACGCAGTTTGATGAATCAAGACTGTCAGAACGTAGTTGCCCCTTTATTTTCAAGACGTTTGATTTATTTCTTGCACAGTAGCTGCATCAATTGCATGCATTGTGGCGCAACTGCCGTCCCCTTATATAATTTGATTCCAAGCCATTCACTCCCGCCTGACTCTGATGTGAGCCGAAAGGTGGTCGTCGGTACTGGATGGTCTCTTTGAGGGCGTGTCTTTCAGGTCCTGGGGAAGTCTTCCAGCTGTACATGGCCGTCATGGCTAGTATGAATGGGTTGGAGTTGGTCCCAAACCTAATCTTAAAAGTGGAGATGGGCATGTGGTAACATGTGATAGGAAGTGGAAACCAATGGCTCAATAGTTCAGCCAGCCATTTTGGACACGCATTTTTCTTAGTAGAATTCTTATGGCTATGCGAGTGATTGCGATTGATTCAATTGTCGAACTCGAGCGTGAACTGAGATGGCGTCAGGCCGGTGCAAGGGTCAGTGGAACCTTATTCAGTGGAACCTTACACGGCAACTTGGCAAAACAATTGCCGCACATTTCTGGTGGGGTCAAACCAGACATCGGAAGCGATTCCGACGATGTCGACGGTTGTGACAGTGCTCACAGGGGTACCACTTCTTTTACTTGTTGATCTTGTTGATCTTGTTGGATCTTGTTGGATCTTTTTGGTTTATATGGTGGCTCAACATCGGTACACTCAGCCAGGAGCCAAGGTTTGGCACTTTCAGTTGCTGCAGCATTGTTACCTCACTTTTTAATCCTCCCGTGCCAAGGTAACATCTCTTCTGGCAAAGATGAGTGATGAAGCCGCTGGGTGTTTGCAAGGGAATGTCACATTTTTTGGGGTCACCATGTTTGCTTCATTTTTTTTGTGCAGAACGTTTGCGGAACTAAGAACGCAGGACAGCTCAAAGGGCAGTATTCACACTGGTTTTGGACACAGATCCTGCAGTGCCTCGAGACTTTCTTGACACTGAGATCCCTCCGGCCCCTCAATATAGTATACTGGTTTCACAAGTATACTGTAGATCTTGCTTCCGAGGGTGCCAGCGAGCCCCGCAAAGACGCGGCAACAGGCGGGACCCACGTGATTCCCTGTCCTGAGCCGGCCGTTCTCCGCCTTCCAATGTATCCTACTTGTAACTGCTTCTTAGACAATGGGAACAAGAACATAATCGGCAGATATATCAGTTACACGTATCATATATTTATATCATATATACACATATTGTATACATATATCATATACATATATCATATATACACACATTATATATACATACATATATCATATACACATATATCATATATACATATATCATACACATTTGTCATTTATGTATACTATATGTACAAACAATTGGGGATATGATAGCAACGCATACAACGCAGCGCCAGGCCGCAGACGAAAGCAAGGGCTGGAGAAGCGGCCCATAGAGAAGCCACAGGAGGATGATCGGCCACTGGAGGAGCCGCTCGGAAGTTTGGAGATGCTCGGTATACACATATGTAATCATATGTATGTATGTATATATATATATGTATATATATATATACATATTCACATATGTATAGGTAATATACTGTATGCATATATATATATATACGTATGTATAGGTAAGCATAGTTCATAGATTGTAC
The DNA here is from genome assembly GCA_003297045.1 of Symbiodinium sp. clade C Y103. Taxonomy (NCBI): domain Eukaryota; class Dinophyceae; order Suessiales; family Symbiodiniaceae; genus Cladocopium; species Cladocopium sp. clade C. Next base: position 413,309 of record BGPT01000874.1, on the reverse strand, counting down.
TATTTCACTATACCTATATTGCACATGTACTTGTCTATATATATATGTATATATATATATATACAATATACCAATTATAAGGATTTATTGCGACGGTACGAACTTCAAGGACAACCCCATGCTTGGAGGTGGAGGCTTGTAGCCCCGTCAGGACCTCTTGCGAGACCTTGGGGAGATTGCAGACGACCCAGGTGCAGATAGGGAAGCTGCGAAGCTGCGAAACGGTTCCGGCACAACTGGTGGGGTCTGACATTTGGGTTGTTCTCTCGTAGATCTACGCATCTACAAGTATATATATATACATACATAAATAGATTGTATGTATATCATCCGTTTTAGTATGATACTTCTCATTTCCACCATCAAAGTTGTCGGAAGTTGAAGCGATCCATAGCGACCCGATTTCCTCCAAATTCGACCTGGGGTTCAGCAGACTTTTCGAACTTTCTGCCATGATTCCCCCAGGAGGCCCGAAACAGAAAAAGAAAGGCACCAAGAAGGCGCCTCCGAAGCAGGCCCTGGGTCATTGGGAGAAAAACTGCAGGACACCATGGGTTTCACATGTTTTGACTTGGGCTTTGGCGCCAGGAAGCTCCAGCTGCGGAAGTGGTGGAAGTTGCAACTGCAGCCAAAAGAAGGGCACGGGTTCCTGAAGTTTCTCAGGCCTGTGTCCAAAACTCTCCAAGACTGGTTTTGTTGAAGTGTTTGAGCTGGGTCGTGGCAAAGACTTAGAGGATCGAACCGTCCCAGATTTTTGTTTGCATGAACCAATGCGCAGCAATAAGATCTTTTTCATTCTTTTTCCATAGTTTCCCAATCATTGAATAAATGCTTCCTGGAATTGGTTGAAGGAATCGAATCTTTGCAGAAAACTCCCAAAAATTGGGAATGTAAACCATTGATTCCTTAAACCAATCCAATGACTTGGAGTCGTCAAGTCGTGGTCGGAGGTGGCTGAGACTGTCGAAGTTGATGCACAAACTGAAGAAGAAGTCACGCCGGCGGCCAGTGAGGTGCTCGCTGCAGGGCAGTGTATGGCAATGATGGTTGTTTTTTGGGATTGTGTGTGCATATGATGAATGTAAAATGATAGATATGTTATATATATACACATATTTATATTCATGGTACACACAAGCGTTTGAAAGCCAACCAGCCACAAGCTTCGATGCGATGTTCCCAGAAAATAAAGGCACACATTCACCAGTAAGCAAGAAAGTGGGATTAAACCCCAAAATTACAAGAATAGTTGGACCAGCAACAAGTAGCCGAGAATATATGAGAATATGGCAGATGGAGAAAATGCTGGGGATACCCAGACAGAATGATGGTCCTGGAGCCAATCATCAGTAAGACCATGGCAGGTGGCCATTGAAGATGGCTGGCAACAGGTGCCCACGAAGCAAGCTCGGCGTGTCGGGATGCCAAGAATCAGATGACCGTTGGGACCAGTGAAACCATCCTGGCTGTTGCGCCTTTGCCATTTTGGATACAGCAAAATATGTTGCCATATTAATGACCCCCTCTATCTCAGTCGTGATTGAGTAGATCCCAGTGATATTCTTCTTTTTCTTTGAGTTCCGAATGATTTCCCTTTTTACTCACCCGCAGCCTTTTTTTACTTTTAGCAATTTAGCCCTCCACACCCTGGACCAAGGCCGCTCACAAGGCTGCCAAAGAAGAGCGTGAGCAGCGTGAGCAGCGTGCTGCTGCAGCCCAACGTGAGCAAGAAAGTGTCCAGCGTGATGCCGTGTAACCTGGCCAATTAACATGGGTCACTGGGTGGTTATTGGTCGAAATGGTGATTTTCTCTCCATTAAATTCGCAGTCAGATGAAGAATTCCATGGGGACACATAGAAACCATCTACAAATGGTGGGTTTTCTTTATATATGATTTTGTCATTTGCTGCAGGGTAAATCACAAAAAGTATGGGATATACAAACCATAGTTTAGATATATGCTGCAACACAAAGCCAGTTTCACCCAAGAGAGTGTAAGATGGGATGATGTGACCACATATCTATTTGTAAGATGTATACAATGAACAAAAATGAATAGAGAATTATGTATAGGTGTATATATATATATACATATATATATATATATATACACATGATTACCCCAACACTGGAAATCAATCACTCAAATTGGAGGCGACAAGAGGGGCCAAAATATGTTGTTTTATTGAAACTTCAATTTTGACCTGTACCTAAACCTAAATTACCTTGTGGGAAGTGGAAAAGGATGAAGGCTAGTTCGGGGGAGTCCTTGGACTTGTGGGGACGGGCAAAACTGTAGGACAGCATTCGATTCCAGGGCTGCAGACTGTTCTAGCCATAAATGGGAAGTTTCATGGCATGGGTGTTTTTTTTGACATTGGTAGCTTGATGTTTGGCAGTCCATGTTCCGTTCAACGGTCACTGGGTATATACAGCGATGAACGTGTTTATTCATTTTTTATTTTGTTCTAATGGGCAGTTTTGATTTTCTTGAATCAACAAGCTGAAACCGGTAGATTTGAAGGCTGGACATATTCAAATGATTGGAATGTACCACCAGACATTACTGCACGGAGCCCTGCTAAGGACGGCCATGGAGACAGCTTCCAAGGTATCCGGGGATGGGATTCCTATGTCGTAGAGGGATGATCCACAGGTGCCTGAGGTAAGATATGGATATGGTAGGATGACCTTCCCATCAAGGGGGAACACTTTTTGGCCTTGCAGAAGCATCCAATCCATGATCATTAGAATCACTTGCCCTTGATAGATTGGGCGTAAGGAGGTGTTTGGTGTTGCAGCAGATTCAGAGGAATGCAGGTTCCAAAGCTCACATCAGACTGGCCTTCAATGAGCAACCCCCTGAAAGGAAGAAACACCTCGTGCAAGTTGGTTCCAAGTCTGACAAGCGTTTTAAAAAGTGTTTTTCATCCTTGGGTTGCTGTGAGAGCATATCGACGGAACCCCACGGTTTTATCCAAATCTCGGGTTTTCATTTCATAGTTTCCAACGGATTCTTGGACTGAGAGGCCCTGCTGTTCCACGGTTTCATTCTATCGTACTCCAAGTGCTACAGCATGGTGAATCTTCAAGCAGGAGTCGGAGAGTTGCAACTCCGAGAGTGGGTTCGTGGCGCAAACCACGAAGATGGTGGATGCTCCCTCGGCCGTACGGAAACCCAAGTTGGGAATGGGATCTGGGTGGAATGGGCTGTAGCATAACTCAACCAGTGAGCCTCCACAATCCCTTAAAATTCAACCCTCGGCACTTTGATGTCCTTCATTTTGCAGTCAAAAGACAGGGGTTGTTTCACAGATGTCCTGTTTTTGAGCATTTAAGATCATTTCATAGCCTTGAGGTGGTTGAGTTTGTAATTCCCTTTTTTTGTTAATGGTTGGGTGAGGTTCTGACCATGGGCCTGTTTGACCCACAAGATCTGCCAAGGATGCTGAAACCACAGAGGCACCATCGAGCGTACGTTCCAAACAGGCCGCCGACACGGAGGCGCACGAGCGGAGCTGACCAGCGGGGTGGGGATGGGATGGAGGTTTCATAAAAGGGAACCGGGGAAAGGCGGATTTGAGCACCCGAAAGTGGGTCGTTTCAAGAAATATTGTAATGTTTTTATTGGATAATTCTCCCGGAAAATGACTCTGATTCACAACCATATCCAGAATCCGTAAGGACTTCAGTTTTCTCAAAGTCCAACCAGTTTCACTTGCAATCAGAGGCAATGCTCCAGAAGTGCTAGATTGTCAAAGGCCAAATCATGTGAAGTCGTTGATCCTGTGAAAGTTCTGCGCGCAGACCCCGTGGTTTGCCCGGAGGGCAAACCACAGGGTTTTTGTTTTTGTTTTTTAAACCAACCATCAATCAATAGAGGGGTTTCATTTACAACTACACATACTTCAATTAGGGTTTCATTTAGGGTTTAATTTATATTATCATAAGTTTAAAAATCCCCCGGCCCCATGGAGCAACTACACATACTTCAATTAGGGTTTCATTTAGGGTTTATATAAGTTATCATGAGTTATAAAATTACATACATCATGATCTACATCATGTATCACATCATGATGTACATGATCTTGACGTTGACGACAACATCAATTACGAGTCACGGGCAAACCATAGGGTCTTGCCGAAGTTCTGACAAACTCTGGCCCAATCAGATATTGGTATAACCATGGTATCACTCACTTATAGGATATCCCAGGTTATGTATATATATATATATATGTACATGGTTTATAAATAATCCTTAGGATTCGTGGCATGCACATCCAAGGTCGCCAGTTTTCAGGTTTTTCAGATGGCCACCCTGGCAGGAGGCAGCTGTGGAGGCTGCCGTTGAGACCGCGCCCACAGAAAGCACCGAAGCCCATGCGCAGGCAAATCGATGCCGTGGAAATCTAGATATTGATTGGATTTCCAGTGGTGGATATGTTTTTCAATGGTTTTAAGAGGATTGATTGACGGTTTACTATGCTGTTCGTGGTTTGTCCATGGTTTATTTATTGTTTTATTTTTGAAAGGGATTTCACTGATGGATTCATCGATGGCTTGATGAATGGAATTATTTTTCGATCAGTTTCAAAACAATCCCATGAGTAGACTGTGTCTCTGAATGGATACTGTCATTCTGAATTCCATTAATGGATAGTCCCAGTGGTCCAGAAGTGGGGATAGATTTTGACCATTGTTAACCTTTTCCAACCACCAGATTTTTGAGACATTTTTTGCAAGCATGGCTTTTGTCTACCACTGTTGATGGATCACCATGGGATATCATGGGCATCCAAGTCCACAGCTTGCTGATCCCATAGGTAACAGCGTCTTCAGCCACGTGCGGACGGCGGCGCTCGCGATCGGAGGGGCCCCCACCGCTGGACAAGGACTCCGACGGCGGAACTTCCTGAGTTCATCTTGCTTCCCATTTTTTCCTTTGGAAGATTCTGAGGAAAACCAACAATGGGTCATTTTTGCGCATTTTTCGAAGATCAAGAGAGGGACTGATTGATTTGTTTTGCAGTACTAAGGATTTCCGGTCCTGGCTGCTGATGTTGTGTTCAGTCAGGGTTTCTGGTTGGGCATTACGGCAAAAATTCGGAATTCCCGCAGCGCTGCAACTGCTATTTTATTCACAGCTGAGCCTTAGCAGGTTTTTTCTGTCCAAAATATACGTATATCATATGTGTAAACATATTTAAACTATGTATAGACTCACACACACACACAAGTATAGAATCTGTGTGTTATTATATTTTCTCCACCCAGCCAAAACGCAATCGAATCCTGCCTGCCCTCTTCAGGCCGAGCCCGAAGAGGCTGGGTGGAGTCGATGGTCTCAACACGAGAATCTAGAAGGAAGTGAGAAAAAAACATGTTTTGAGACTTGTGCATGATAGTTTTATGGGGATGTGGGTCAATTTTCTTGACAAGAACAATTTCAGAGTTTGGTCAGGTTGGTCATTTCTGGAACCAAACCCTATTTTGTGTGAAGAACACTCTGTATTTTTGTTCGTGAAATCATCCTATCCAAACAGGTCCCCATCTCAACGGGACGTTTCAGCATCTCTGCGAAAGCCTGGAGGTTCCAGAAGTGAACCAAGCTGCCTCCCCCAGTAGCCGCTCGGCAGCCGCGTGAATGTGGCAGAAGATCAGTATTTGTATCTGATATGTAGCTGTCATGCTACTCATCTGGATTTTTCTTTCAGTATGTGTACTCGATGTGGATGACGTAGGTGATACCGTAATTGGTGTTAAAGATGATGGATATTGATGTTTTTTCCTAGATTTTGAGCGGTTACAGTAGATTGGTGGTAACATTTTTGCTTGCATCTTGGATCATCTTGAGAAAGCAGGCAAAACACTGGTCACATGTTTGTGTCCCTACTCATGCCATCTTCCGTCCCACATCTTGATACCTTGTGGATCATTGACCGGGTATATGGTGCATATATATATATATATATACTTGAAGCATCTTGAAGCTATGGAGGTTTCCCCTTTGCACTTACACTTGGAAGCTCTCTGCCTGTAGTGGTCACCATGCAACTAGGGTGACCGCAATAATTCCAGGTACTATTTTGACCTAGTATGGAAGGTCTTGAGTCAGTCTTCCCGTTTTGGGACTGACGTCACTTGAAATTCTGACTCAAGGGGGTGGCTCAGGTTGGCAGGTGCAGCCTTCGGTGGGAACCTGGTTGCTTCCTTCTGATGGCCGTCAGGCGGGTGAGGTCTTGGAGTGTCGGCGTTGAAGTCGTCTTTGGTTTTTTTTCGAGGCAGCCAATCCCAGGTTCTTCAACCTTTGAACGATTTCTAGTGATATTGTAGTGATCTTTTCCGGGAAATCAGGTGTATAGATATCACTACAAATAGGATACCCTCTGGTAAACTAACATAACTATGGAAAATCACGATTTTTCATGGGAAAATCCACAACAAATGGCCATTTTCAATAGCTATGTTAGTTTGCCAGAGGGTATCAGGTCTACAAAATCAGGTTCGCAGTTGTCACTGGTAACCGGGCGAGGGCTCTCCCGTGGGACAACTGTGGCCTGCTACACCGGAGTCAACCCCTCCGACCTCGCCACGCAGCTACTTGGCGTCAATTGAGACACAGGCCAGTGATGGGCTGGTCATGTTTGGTTCGAAGCTTATTCGGGTATCTGAAATGAAGTATACTTTCCCAAATATGCATTTTCATGGGATATAGTAATATGATAATGATGATTCATCAGTGGATTTAAGGGTACCCTGTTTTCAGACAAACCCAGTTGAAGTCCCCCATTTTGGATTGGCGCCCAAGCGCCCAAACCTTGCCCCAATGATTCCTCGCCAGTTGGCACCCGACGCATATCGGCCTTCCCTGTCAAACGGGCAGGCCATCTGCAATATCAGTCTGAAGCAAAAAAAAGACCTGCAGTATGCCAAGTGATTGTTGAGATTACAAAAAGCGATTTGAAACTGCAATAGACACAATCCTAGTTCAGAATCCCCAGTTCACAACCAGACAACCAGTCCACGGTCAAATTTTGGCTGAGGAATGAGCGGCAACATGGCAGAGGTAGTGTGGATGCCGATCCCAGTGCATTTGGCGGGCGAAGTGCAACAGCTGATCAACGCCAGGATGGGATGCTGCGCCATGCTGGGTGGTGTTTGACAGTGATGTATGAATCCAATGCAATGGGATTTAACGGGGGGTAACTATATCTGGGATTTCATTGGGGTTTCATGGAGTAATGTGATATAGCCTCTGGTTTTTTGACTCACAGTTTGCGGAACATCACCAGTTTGAATAGGTAAATCATCGGAGTAAAAGAGCAGTGGTGAACATCTGGAGCAAGATGAGGATCCTCCAAGATGTCCAGCTGCGAGGATGGTGCAGATGACGTCCAGCTGTTGGTGACTTTGGGCCAGAGCCAGAGTCCCAGCTCGCATGATGGACACAGGACATGATGGATAACAACGTCGCTTGATCATCGGTGCATGACAGTGTTGCTGCATGTTAAGCTCTTCGAGATTTCTATAGATCTTTGGAGGACCCTAGCTCCCAAATTGTAACTACAGTTCTGGTACCATCACTCTTGTGGCAAATTTGAATGGGGTCACATGCCCTCTGCGTGCCTTCTGAGTGTTGAGGTGTGAAATTTCATAAGCTGTGCAGATGTGAAGATGTTGCAGAATGCGCCAAAGGATTTGCCGATCAGGGCTGATCAGCCTCTGCCGTCCTGTTCAAAGTTCCAGCAGGTCTTCTCAGATGGTAGCCATCTGCTGTTTGCTGCGATTTGAAGGCAAATCCTTTGCCGAGGTATGCTGGAAACTGGACATGTTGCGGCCTTGTGGATGGGTGAGAGGTTGCCTCCATTTGCAAAGTACTCGTAGATTTTGTCATAAGAACATCACCACATTTTCAGCAACTTCATTCTTTGCAAATCAAGGTATGCCCTTCAGCAGCCAAAACCTATGGTTCAGCAACCAAAAACAGACCCTGAAGAATGTTTTGTTTGCCAAAGAATTCTATGGGGATTCTCAAGAGAAGCTATGAACGCACAAACATGTGTACGGATGACAAGCAACCAGCATGGGATCTTATCCCAAGAAACGGGGATGACCAGCAACAAGAACCGGTCCAGATTCCAGCCACGCAAGTGGAGCCTCTGTTTTTTGGTGCAAAGACGGCCCAGAAATTTTGAGGAGTTCACTGAATTCAACGGCCAGAATGGCTGGCAGCCAAGCTCCCAATGGAGCAAGCAGCTGATGTGACTAGCTTAGGATGTGTAGCAGCATGGTTGTTGATGCCAGAGGCTTTTTGAAAGCCAGCATGTTGAGACCCCGTATGTGTGACCCTTTCGGTCATTCTGCGGATCGTTTTGTCTAGGTTAGTGCCGGTTTTTAGGTGTGTGGATATTTTTTGAGTCAAACGCTTGTGTTAGTGTATTTTGCTGAAACTGCCCCCATGACAATGGTGTCCACACAGGCTGGCACAACCTAGTTCGGGGCTGCTTTTTTCGGCGCACTGGGGTTAGGGATGGCCAAAGAAACGCTCGAACCCCACAGGCGCCTGAAAGGGCAGGTGTGACAGCCGGATGAGATTGCCGCTGTGTGAGGAAACTGAAGTTGAGGCAGAAGCTGGAAGTATATGTTTGAACAAGAGATTGCATGAGAATCTTCCCGAATTGTTGACACAGAAAACTGGTCATGAGGCTTGCATGTTCGAAATTAGGTTATTTTGGTCCTTCAGTTTGAGACAGCCGGCAGGTGGCCATCCAGTGGCTGGTTAGAAGTTTGCACCCAGCGTCAGTTGCGCGAGGTTGCTCAGCCTGTGATTTTGCCATATCTCCCCAACAAGGCTTTCCTGCACCAAAGTCTCTCCGGCTTGCAAACAAGAATCACAACTCCATGTCGCCGGCACAATTACTCTGAAGAGATTCTTTGGGAATATTCCCCGCTGTCCATGAGAGTCTTGCAGGGAGATATGGACAGGCGAAGAGCATGTATTGGTTGTGCCGATCACCCCAGTGATTGCTGCTGCGATTGTAATCACTGCGAATTCGATCATCAATTTTAATCAACGGCGACGACATGCTAATTCTTGCTAAACACCTTGGGCTCTGCGCGTGTTTGAAAAGATGCAGGGGAGATCCTACAATTTTCTGGGGCCACATGGAAGGTGCTGGAAGGAGAAGCCTTCACATAGTTTCATGGAGAGTGGGCAAACATTGGATGAATCAAATCTGGACGAACTTGTGGATCCGATACCTGTCAGGTCAATGTTCTTTGTTTATATTTTTAGTGTGGTTTCCTCTTGCTGAATCTATTTGTTGTCCATTTGGAAAGGCGATTGGCCACCAGTCATTGCTTTGACTGTCATCCACTGAGCAGGTTTGAGTCATTTGAGTCGGGGTGGCCTACACTTTTCCACTGCTGGAGAGGTGGATACATATTTCGTTGCACGACAAACTGTATTTGGTCTGGACCCCAGCAGTGCCTTCCATTGCCTTTATGCTCAGACCACACAATATAGAGAAACATCATGAACACCATGAGTGCCAAGAGAAAGGCTGAGCCGGCTGTGCCATGTGACAGTTCTTCCGTTTTGCTCTACCTTGCCAGGCCTTTGTCAACTCTTGAAAGCCACGTACTCATCAGGCTAGATGGTTTCATACCAAGAAAAAACAGTGGGTCATTTGGTGCCGAACGTTAGGTCACCGTGCACCATTACAGGGCACAGTAGGGAGCCAGCTTCATCACTTCTACCTCAGCACCAACCTGCATTCGATGCCTTCGCCTGATGATCCTTTGAGCGATTTGAAGTTGGATGCCACAGACGTTTTGCTTTTAGACGCTTGGCATGGAACATTTGAAGCATGATTGCAGTGGCCCCCCAAATAGATCGAAACCGGCTTTTGTTCTCAGTGTTTTTGAAGGCAGTTCCAACCATATATATATACATATATATTTGATATTATATATATATGCATATATATCTGAATATATATATATATATACATATACACACATTATAGCTAATATCTATCTATCTATCTATATATATATATTATACATACACAGTTATAGACATATTTATTTAGGGATGACTGTATCATGAGATCAATGGGGTCTTCGAACATTGTCTCTGACATTGGGTACCTGCTGATCAGTGTTCATGTGAGAGTTTGGTTTAGTCCCATGATTAACAATATCATGAAAGGACCCAAATCCATGGCCAAACCTAGCGAACCAAACTTGTTGGGAAACCAGTATATTCACCAGCCACTAACAGATGCTGGATCGCCTCTCCGACAAGAGGTCTTCAAAGCTTGGATAGCGCTGATGAGCGCGTCAAAATGTGGATTGTTCTGCGGTCACTTTACCTGTTCTTTGAGCCGTACTCACATGGAACATGTGTCTCCAGCTTCGAATTTGGCCCAGGTGAGCTTGTTGGTTGGGGTCTCAGTCAGAGGGCTTGCAGCAAGCTGGGTGTTGGCGCATCAGTCTAGAGAGTCTTGCAGGACTTGGCCGAAAACCCTTGGCTGCTTGTTAGTTCGATTGACAATACCTGGGGATCTTACCAAGAAAGCTGATGTCTTTACTCCAAAACACTACATAGGTCAGCCACCCTTCAAAATGTTTTTTGCAGATTCAGAAAGTGCAGTAGTCATAGTCTGACTTTCTTGTTTCGGGGGCCAGAATGAAAAGGAGGAATTTGACACAATGAGCCCCGAGGCAACAGAACGCAAAAGACCTTTATCTTCAAAGCCTCACTAAAGCATGCCGATTGTCCTCAGCACCCACAAACTTTCATCGGACTTGTTATGCCGAGGTTTGTTCTTAAGGTGTGTGTGTGTGTGGATATGCTAAAGATTAGTAACGGTTACTGTAGTATATGTACAGATTGTGTAGACGTTCACCTACACACACACAATATATATACATAAACACACTCCAGTAGAGTTATTTTTGTGTATGTGTGTGCCTTGAAACATCATGTGTGGAATTATTCCCCAAATGATGGTGGTTCGCCCTGAGACTTGCATGATCATCTCCCTCACTTAAAGACGATGCTGTTTTGCCGTCTGAGGCTGTCTGCCTTGTGGTGAACAACATCATCCAGAAGCAGTCATGGCCTATCCCAGAGGCTGGCTCCCAAGGTCGAATCCCCAAACTTTTCCGGGTTAGACAGACGTCTGGAAACTGGGTGCCTTCTTCAATAGCCAAGGTGCTTGTGGATAAAACCCCTACTCGTAGTACCCTTTAATGCACATCATCAAAGTAGCTTAAGTAGCTGTTGCACATGAACGATCAGCATGATTCAGCTACCTAAGTTCTCTGTGCTTTGGCATATTTTCCATTCGAGCAGAGGAGGGCAGAGGAGTGATTCTTGTCAATTGCCATGAATGTTGCACATGCGTTCAGGAAAAATGTTATGGGTCGATCCTGAGAGGAGAACCAACCCAGAGAAAAGTGTGCTCTGCACTCTCCCTTTCATCACTGACCATCATGAATCATAAATACATAGCTTCTGTTCCCCCCCGCTTGCTCTCAAGTTCCAACATTCATAGAAATGTGGCATGATCACGCATGATCCATCTGTGGGGTTGTCCCAAATTTTGGATCCCATTTTTTTTTATCAATTTGATATCATCTAGTATCATCTAATATCATATATATATATATATCATATATCATATATATATATATATCTATACATGAATGTCCCCAAGGAAATGGCCAGACATTGGGCTTCTGAGATCCCCACATTTTTGATCCATCCCCACGCACCTGTGCCGCCAAAAAGGCAATCTCCACCATCCTGGTGGGCATCGCCATGGGTGGCATTGCGGCTGCCTTTCCCGAGGCCTGTTGATGCATAATATGTTCATTCACTTCTTCAGAGTTGTTATGAATTTAACGTGATTTATTAATTCAATCTTATTCACCGATTTCATTGATTGGTTCATTGTTTACGTCCCAATATATCCTATGGTAATCATCTTAATCATATTCATCAGCTTCATCATCAGCAGTGTCAGACACTGTAGTCTCAGCATCCGCATCTGCATCATTCATCTTCTTGTCCTAGTCAAGATGGGTGGGGGTCAAAATTACCGACACCTCAACTTATTGGTACGGCAATTTTGAAGCATACCCAGATAGAATCAGCATCAGAACCAGCAGCATCATCTTTTTGTGAAACGCAGTCAGTGGTACCCATGCGGAAACATGGTGATGGTTGTGTTCGGTTCCGTTTTATGGCTGGCAAGTGGCTGAGACATCACAACCCCAGGCATCAACGTTCGTTTCCCCGGGCCAGGTCAATCGGAACACCTTCCAAAAGCTGGAAGATTTGTCGGCCAAGCAGTTCATGCGCGCCCGGATGACAACTGGTGTTGGTCATGCCATGTTTGATGGTTGCCGGCTCTTGGTTTTTGGTTAATGTTTGATTGTCGATGATTAATTACTTTATCCTGTTTTCATGGGTGATAAAATCGAGACAATAATGCGCTTTGAATTGTTTTGCACATAACATGCAGAGGGATGCAGGCATTTGACACGTAAGCAGCACTTGGCAGGCTAGTCTTTATTGCTCCCATCATTTTCGCAGAGGGTTATGGCATGAAGAGCCAACAGTTCTTTGACAACATCACGCGACTCTTGGCTCCTAAGTGTACGAAAGATTTCAGCAGTTCTGGCATCATGGGATGTCCACTGCTTTCAGTTTCCTGGCTTGATGCAAGTTGCATCTCTTTCAGAAAGGTGGAATTCTGTTGATGCCAAGGAATTCTTTTGCATGCCTTTCTGGGCACGGCAATCTCCACCCTGGTCCCGGGCTGAGATTTACTGCTCAATGCTGTTTCCCCTCTTGCAGATGGGCCTCTGACCTTTCTTGAGTCTCTTACTCCCCATTTTGATGATGTGCTGCTGGTTTAAAGTCTATGAAACCCTATTTTTCGGGATGCGGATCCAGAACTACTAGCTATTTTGATGTGAACCACAGGGTACCTTGCTTGTGACCCATAGCCATCACGCTGTTGTGTCAGCCCAAATGTTGGAAGGTGGTCGCCATCAGCCTCCATTGGCTGCCCACTCCACCTGTGCAGCTGAGCATGGCCGAGTGTTTAGCCTTTGGTGCCATGATTAGCAGCACGGATCCAGTCACTGGGCCATGCAAACATATGCCAAAGTGAAGCACAGAGAGCCAGGGCTTCGTTTTGGGAGGTATTTCATATGGAGGTTTCCTAAAATAGGGGTACCCCCAAATCATCTATTTTAATACGTAGTGTTTTCCATTATAAACCATCCATTTTAGGGTACCCCCATTTTAGGAAACCTCCATATGGAGTATTAATTAGTTGGGGCCAGTTGATGGTGATGCTTGGGGAGGTCTCGATCGCTGCAACGAGGTTACCACTCTGGCCATCTTCAAAGAACAAAGATTGGCAGAGAATGGAAGGGGCCACCTTTACTACTCTGCTTCTTGGTCTCAAACATCGGGAATTGATAGGAACGGTGATTTGAGCCGTACACACACACATACATCCACAGTGTGCTTGAGACCTTTCCATAACTGGCACCCATGATGGTTCATGATTCGTGGGACTTGTACCTTTAGGGGCTTGAAATCTTTGAGACTTCCAAGCAGTTCACCGGGGGTTGTTGATCCACTTACCCACATTCAATCCCAGTATAGAAATCTCCATTGCTGATGGATAGTCTCCCGTTAAAAATGATGATTCCCAGGTACTCGGAGAATCCATCCTCAACGACGCAGTGGCCATCACCCTCTTCGGCAGCTTCGCATCTGGGACGTGCCAGTGGAAAAGAAGGACATGCTGGAAGCTAGCACTTCGTTTTGTTGGAAAACAGTCATACAATTATATATGTATATATAATATATAAATAGGATAATAAATATATGGATGTATATTCATATATGTATAATATATATATATATATCTCTATATGTACACATACATGCACGTATTGGCACACATATATATATCTATGTATATAGTCACACGCATATACCTCTATAGATACACAATACATGCATACAGTCTACGCGTAATCTTAATCCTACATCGGATACAGCATCGCGTGGCACAACATAAGACAACGTAATAGTACATTTCATTGCATTTCATTACATTTCATTACATTTCATTACATTTCATTACATTTCATTACATTTCATTACATTTCATTACATTTCATTACATTTCATTACATT